>PYAF01001287.1:631397-663599 GCA_007407185.1 Glycine tomentella | reverse complement strand
ATTTTAAAATTTTGTTTGAATATTTGATAAATAATTTTTTAAGTAATTTTTAATATTTTTTGAAACGTTAGTAATATTTTTTAAAACACTAATTTCTAATTTTTAAATTTTTAAATTTTCTTTCATTTTTATACTTAATATATTTATTCAATTTTTTTATTATCTTTTTTAAATAAATCATGATTTTATTATTTTTATGTTATTTTATATTTTTTTAACTATTTTAACAGTTAATTTTATCAAATACTTATAATTTAATAAATTAATTTTTTAGTTATCAATAAACTTTTTAACTTTAACTAATTTTTTAATTAATTTGACCGAAAACAACTTACATAGGATAATGGGATTGGTTAGATGCATATTTTAGGTCACAAGAAAAGTATTTAAGAAGCGACTACATAAAACAAGTTGGCAACCTTATTTTATTCTTACTAAGGAGCTGTCAAACTATCCCAATACAGTCAATATAAGTAGGTAGCTAGTTTTATACTGTAGATGACAAGAAAAATTAAAGTCTTGCCCATTCTTTAAAGTCTCTTTCAAAATCATCGCACCACCGCCATCTTTTTATTTTAACTAAAGTCCAAATGGAAAATGGATAAAATATGTTTTCATTTTTCAAAATATTTTGAAATGATTTTTAGTTTTTTTATAAAAATTTATACACTTTTAATCCTTACATTTAAAGAAGATATGCATTTTTAGTTTATCACTTTTAATAAATATAAAAAATAAAGTGTATAATTTTGAGACTATAAGTATTATTTTAAAGTATATTTTAACCTTTAATAATTTAATAAGATTTAGAGCCTATTTGAACCAGTTGCATGAAAATTGGTAAGAATCATTTCTGTTTATGATGTGTTTCTGTTCTTTAGCAAACAGCTTTCTCATCAATGTTTTCCACCTTTAAGAATCCAAGGAAGGCACGTAGTTAATAATATATTAGTGACAAAATAGCATATAGGACACAAGACACAAATCACAAGCAATTGTCGTGGCTTCAACGTATATAGCCAACCTTTGCATTATATTGCCCCAATGACTAATGAGTATCCGTTAATCTCACCATGTGGATTGTTTTAGAGAAATTATGAAGTGCTTATAAAATAAGACGTTTTATACATTTTACATATTTTGGATTCACAAATACGATACGTTACTAACAAACATAAATCTCATAAATCATTTGATTTTTATATATAAATTGCCAAACTATTTTATGTTTGAATGATGGCATGCCTATTATTTGTTGGCTCAATTCTACGACAAGTTAAGTTTATACAAGAATCTTTCCTTACTCTTCAATAAAACGTGTTAAATCAACTACATTATTGAATATATAACTACAGTGAAAAACAACAAATAGTCTAACCGCAGTGGTAGTAGAACATAATAATTATCTTCCTCAAAGAGCACATGGAGAATTTCAGTGTCTCGTTAGGCTTCAGTAGTTGGAGAAATTGTTAGTTAGATATATGATTTATCAAATTATTTCTAAATTATTATTTGACAAGTGTGTAAATTTTTAAATAATATGTACATTTCTCCATCATAATTCACACGAAATCTTGTCTATGTCATATAACAATTTTAAGTATAATTTTTTTATAAGTTAGAATTAAAATAGTTTTTTACTAATTAAAAATTTCATCTAAAACAAAAAATAGACTTGGTGATTTCACTAAATATATATAAAATTCTTTTTAAGAACTACTTATATAAAAATTGTTTTATTATGTTTATACCAAATGGAATTAGGTAGTGTAATGATTTATACCAAATACTTGAAAATGTGACAAAAACTACATAATCTAAAAAATATAGGTAGTGTAATAATTATTAAAACTCACAGAATTGATTAAATTTTACTTTGTTATTAATAAGTAACATTTTTTAATGAATTTCAATTATTTTAAAATAATAATAAATATTAAATAATGTGTTAAATATATAACATTCATACGTGTGAGTTTAGCCAGTTAAAAAGTTACGGGGCTGTTAAAAAAATAGGTAAGTAGATTTTTTTTCTTATTAGAAGATGTAGCGTTTCTGGATGTCATTACATACAACATTTAGAGTTTAATGCAAAAAGTTTCGTTTTTACTTTTTATAAAACTTTTGAATTAATTTAATTAATAAAAATAAGTATAATTTTTTTTTAAATATAAGCATGTTATACAAATATCATCCATAAAAGATTCTTATGTCATAAAACATAAAACTACGTGTGCCCCAAAACACTACATCATCAAAATATCATAAACAAATCTCAAGGGTCTCACTAAAGAAATAATACAACACAAATCCATAATCATATCTAATACTAAATTGATCTTCACTAAGACAAAACATAAATAAATGATTGATGATCATATCTCGTTCCTAAGTCCACTACCAAGTTCACATCAACCATGAGTAACATGCTACTTAAAAGTTACATCGTAATTTGCTCATTTGTTAGATGACACGATCATCATAGTTCATTAGAAATTGCAAAGGTAAGTTCATTTAAAAACACCCTCATAATTGAAAATAGCATAAGATCACAATTTCAAAGATATATAGAAAATTCTTCACACATTCGTTAACAAAGTAGTTATACAACTCATCAAGTAACACATCATTCTCCAATCACAATTATTATTGCGCGTATTTAACTACCATGTTACATTATGCTGACTCTTTACTCCGAGAAGATTTTACCTTTAAGCGATCTATCCAAGCACATCCCTTAACATAGTCACACCTTGACCATTTGGGGAGACTCGAATTAATCCTATGGAGAAAGTGTGATTTTATCAAAAAGGATGAGTGTGGGTAGTGACTTACCTTGGTAAGGCTTGCAAAGACCTTAACCTATTTAAGGATTCATCCACCCATCCATTCTCTAGGCCTATACCATTAACCACCACTGACAACCTCCAACATGTTGGGAAAAAGATACCAATTTTCCTTCTAGGACCTGTTATGAATGGTCTTGCAAAAGCAAATACTTTATACACAAACAATAATTATGCAAGCAACACAACACAATTTTTAACTTGGAAAACATTCTCAATGTGAGAAATAAAAACCACGGGACCGATCTCTGAGTCCACCCAAATTCTTCACTATCAATAAAGTGAGATTACAAAATGGTTCCAACAACCATTACAATCAACAGACAACTTCAACAAAAGTTGTACCAAACCGTCACAAGAGAAAAACATACAAAATAGGCTTTTGTACGAAATTAATTTCTACCACCAGAAACAATAACAAACAAATCCCAACGGTCAAACTGACTTATTGCAAAAGAGGAACACACTGATCAAATTTGAGGACAATCCAAAGTTGAGCAAAGAGATAACTCTTTCTCAATATCACTGCCCGAAACAAGACAGAACAGAGCAGGAATTCTGATAACCTCTATTTGCAGTTGAAACAATTTCTCTCGAAAAAGTTTATGAATGATCCGAACGGTCATAATGTAGAAACGGATTTTATTAACTGCTCCTCAAAGTTTGAACGCGATCCAACGGTTAGTATGAGAGAAATGTTCCTCGCAATAATGTTTCACGCTTCAGAAAACGGTTTCAGAACCAATTCGGTTTTGGGAATTCTTGGTGATGCTACAAGCCTCTATTAACAAAACCAACCGTTAGATGTTAATATTGGTGAGTCACGAACTTGCTAAAAAGTTTCACCAAGATCTAATGGTTAACAAAGGAGAAAGAGAAGATTGAAGGATGACAGTTTCTACCATTCTCCACATGTGAATTTTGACGGTTTCTTTCTCCTCTCCTTTTTCTCTTTTGTGGTTTCAAATTAACCGCCAACATATGAAAAGAAGTAACTGCTGACCTATTAAAATAAGGAACTCCAATCTTTCCTTATTGGGCTGGACTTGGCTTGGGATTCAAGCCGAACAAATCTCCCCCTCCAGTCCAATGAGGGAGATTTCAAACATCAATCGTCAAGTGAAATCTATACCGACAACAATTAACTTGTTGGAAAATTGAGAGGGGTAAATATCGGAGAGATTTTACACCAATAGATCACGAGTAACCATATAAGTGAACTAGACACCACTCCTTACTTATATGATGCTCAACTTTTCTATTTCTATCATATGTGAAACTTTAACTCACACTTGTATTTCAACACAACACTAGGTTAAGGGCCCACCAAACACCTTCAACTTACATGTCTACTCACATGCAATGTTATTCATAAATGAGTATATGTTATGATTAAACATTATATCACCTCATCATTATATTCGTCCACCATCATCAATATAATTCATTTCATCAACAATTCAATCCATTTTATATTAATTCAATCCATCATTCATATCTCATTCAACATATCCTCAATTCATCATCCATATCTTGTTAAATTTCACATCAAGTCATCATTTATATCATTCTCATCATCCATGAACTCTCACAAAGTTCATCTACACCTTATGAGACTTTTCACATTACAAGTGCTCATGATCAATCACCAAATCTCAATATATGAATGTGAATTGTATGAGAAATAACAAGAAATTACTTCAATATCCAATTTATTTTAAAATTCACCAACACATCAAATATTTAAGATTGAAGTTCAATTGAAATGCATGAAAGAAAATTTAACAAGCACTCATGCTTAAGAGTGACCAATTCTGCGCTTAAGTGTGACCCATTTTTCCTTTCTGACAACTAGCACTTAAGCACGACAAAGAGTGCGTTAAAGCACCAATTCCAGTGGCCAACTCCCTAGTCATGCTTAAGCGCCACTCTAGGTTCGCTTAAGCGTGACATGCAAGTTTGTATATTTACTGTCAAATCACCTTTAATGGACCCTAACATGAATTCCAACTCAAATATTTCAATGTCCAACATAAATAACGAAGTAAAACACATTTTAACTCAAAACAATGATTAAACACACAAAACATAGAATTTTAAAGATGGGTTAAACTTCTCTTACCTATTCAAACTCAAAATGTGATTTTGTGGAGAATGGAAGAAAGAAGTCAACTTAGGTCAAAAGGAAGAGTTTTTTCTTCACTATGATAGTAGCTACATATTATGGGTGTATCAATTAACCCCAAAAATCAAGTTTTTCCATGAAAGTTCATAGATGCTCTAAGAAAATGTAAATGAACTCAAAAAAAGGAAGAATAGAAGATTACCTCACCTAGGGGACAATCAACAAACAATAAAGAACAGAGAAAGGAACTCCCTTTTTGTATAGCATCAAAGCTCAAAGTTTCTCTAATGGTGAATTTCTCGGAGAAGAGAAAGTGAGTGGAAATGAAAAGTTTCTTTTGAGAGAAATTTTTGAAATGTGAAGATTTTAAAAGGTTTTTAACTCTTCTATTTCTCTTTATTTACACATTGGCTTCTCTAAACACATTTATCCCTCTCTCATAATTCAAAAGCCTATCCCTCTAGACTCAAACATTCCAAAAACTCACTAATACACATAAAATACATACTCAACATCACTAACTCATCAATTAATTAATTCATTTAAACACTTAAATTTAATTTCTCTTGTAATTTAATATACTTGAACAACCAATTAATAAAACATAAAGTGAAGGTTTTAGTACTGCTATCTCATGTCATCCAATCTCACTTTCATAATCATAAGCCAATCACCAATTTATAAATTTATTAACATCAATTCAATTAAATTACTTATAACCAAACAGAGAAGAAAAAAATGATTTAAAAAAAAGAAAAAAAAACTTGAAGATACTTATATATTTCACGAGCATTTGTACAATGATGATGATGTGTTACTATTTGTAATAATAATATATCGTACATACATAAAAAAGACAGAACGATATATCATCAATCAACTCATCATCATATGATTCCATTTCATTTGACACCTTCTCCCATTCCACCAACCCAACTCAATAAAAAAATTCCCATGTTGGTGGTACTTACAAACAACTTTGAACCTTTTTCTCATTCCTATGATGATGAGTTCATGTAATGCAGCATGCATTAGGATTTTCATCACTGAAGAGTTGTGGAGGTGGTATTCTTTCAATGACATAAAGTGGAGGGTACTGGTAATAGTACATCATTCTCTTCAAGCCTTCATCATCAATGTTATTAGCCACCACCACCATATTGTCTTCTTTTTTGGCTTCTTCTTTGCCTTCTTCAACACCCTTTTCTTCTTTGTTCTCACCACCACCTTCACCACCCTCTTCTTTCTTTGCTTCCTCTGGTGGCTTCTCCTCTTCTTTCTTCTCTTCAGGTTTATTCTCTTCTTCTTCAGGTTTTTCAGCTTCTTTGCTCTCTTCTTTCTTTTCTGGTTCAGGTTCTGGTTGGGGAACTATCTTGGCTTGCTTTTTGGTGCGTCTATATACATAATCCACTAGCTTGTTTGCATCCATGGTTCCTGTCACAAGAACCTTCCCTGTGCTAAACTCTGTCATTGCTGTTTGAACTCCTACATTAATCAACACAGATTTTCACATTAATTACATATGAAGATGGAATTACCAGAAGTTTGTTCCTTTCCTATTCTTAGGTAATAGGATATGATATGGTCCTCTTAGGAAAAAAAAACACACACAAAGGAAAATATAGCCAAAATAAATAATACAAATTGAAAGTATAAATGTTTTTTTACTCTATCATATATTTACTATTTAGAAATTAACAATCATATAGATCATCATATATGATAGGTTAAGTCATATCAAGAATTATTTATTTTTGATTGGTTAATCTTTTTAACTAAGAATTTATGCCTGTTAAACTCATGACTAATGAATCTTTAACCATTTGTAGTGATCCTTCTTTTGTGCTTTTCTTTTCTTGTATCATTCCCTCTTTAAGATGATCACATCCTCTACAAGAAAGGATCCAATACACTACTGCACTATTTTGTCCTCTACGTTTAGCTCAAAGCCAAAAGGGTGAGGCTAAGTGGACAATTTGATTTTGAAGGCATGATATGTACAGGGCCATCAAAAAAGAGTGTGAAGAAGAAATTTTGTTAGGTGAATGGTTTTTAATTCTAGATTTCTTTTCTAATTTGTATTGGTGTAATAGTTAAAGTTAATTCATCACTTTTATTTAAAAATTTGAGGTGCTATCTCATATGCAGGACATGAACCATGGGCCCCATGTATAACATCACCGACCAATCCTCATAAAAAGTGCCACGTTAGATGGGGTCCAGCATCAAGTGCTGCTGATTTGGCAATCTGATGGATACAATGCATGAAAGCATGAATATACCCAAATTCAGGAGTGATGATTCATCCTCTATGGGGACCTCTTTTTAATACTTTGTTGTAAAATGACTCATGAAGTTGATTTGTCGCATTCACAAAACTCTATTTGGCATTACAAAATTTATTCGTTAAGAAAGTAGCTTTGTACTTCTTTCCCTTTCTTTTTTCACCTTTCCTTTCTCCATTACAACCAATAATGAACCCATATCATATTGAAAATTTGAAATCAATAGAGAAAAATGGTACCTCTCATTTGTAGTATCTTCCTCTTGAGTTGCTCAGCACAGGCCTCACAGTGCATGTTTACATTAAGTTCCACAGTAACTGGTCCACTAACCTGGAACACCAACAATTCTCTTTTGTTAATTAACTTTTTTATATATAATAGTGTCTTTAGAAACTTGTTAAGATGGAAGAATCACATTTGAGATGCGAAAGCTACAATTCTGAAAATCACATCTGAAACGTGAAACCAAATATGTTATAAAATAGCTTTTATTTGTTTACTTTTGGTCTCAACAAGAAATTAAAGAGGAAAATTATTGTGATACCTGAGAATTGACAACTTCAGGTATAGGTTCTCCTTCTGCTTCAGGCAATGGAGATATAACACTTGCTCTTCTCTTAGTTTTCTTGATGATTGTGTTGCAGATTGCCTGAGGCTCCACTATACCCTTTATGGTCACTTCATTCTTAGCCATGTCAATTACCACTCCTTCAACTCCTGTTAGAAGATAAATACACAACAAAATAATGAGTGCACATGCTTGCATGACATTTATTAGAAAAAGGAAAGAGATTATGTAACAGATTTGAACCTCTCATTTTCATAATGTATCTCTCAATTTTCTTGGCACATCCCACACAATGCAAGTCCACAAACAGCACACATGGGGAAGGTGGTTTAGGCTCTTCCTTCTTCTCTTCTTCTGGCTTTTCTTCTTTCTTTTCCTCTGCTGGCTTTTCCTCTGCCATCTCTCCTTTCTTCTCCTCTGGCTTGGCTTCAGCCACTGGTTGTACTTGTTCCTACACAATGCAAAAGAAGAAATACACCTAATAAGTACTAGAACCAATGCAGACCAAGTTATAACACTCTCAGCAAGAAAAACAAAAAATATCACTAGGAAATCACAATGCCAACAGAAATGTTACATCACCTGTTTTGCTTCCTCACCCATTTGTCCTATGAATGGAGACTGATGAAATGCCAAATTGTTATTCTGAATTTGGAAAAAATGGAGAGGATTTAACAAGTGCTGAGAAATCACTGATGTTATAAGGAGGGAAGGAGAAGGGGTATATGATAGATGACTGAGGGGTGATATGCATATATAAAGTTAAACTGAGTGATTCCTTATCACATGCAGTGCCACTAACTGCACAAAGGGAACCTCTTAGTTTAATATTTCTTTTCAGAATTCTTTTCAATCTTCAAGGTTGTGAAGGTAGAAGGGGTGAATCAGTGTAGCAGGCTCAGCAGATTTATAGTGTGGGAAGGGGGGATTAATAGTTAGGCCAAGTTGTGGTAGAGAGAGAAAGAAAAAGAAAATAGAAAGAGAGACAGGAAAAAAAGTAGCTTAATTTGAAAAATAAAAAAATTATAATACTTCCATTATCCACCGACTGGTAGATTTTTCATGGTGATGAAGTGTCATTCTGTCAGACATGCATGGCATATGTGTAAGTGTAGGACCTCATCAGGACAACCTGGAGACCTACCTAGGTGTGGATCTATAGTGTCAGCACCTATTCTAAAATCTAATTAACTTACTCTTGGCCTTTTTCTATGTACTGTAATTATTACAGAATTACTATATTAAATAGCAAATTACAATGCACCACCTAAGCTAGAATAATTAACCTTATGGGAGTAAGATTCTTTCTGTCTATTTGCATTATAAAATTCTTAATACTGTGTGTTAGATTACTCTTAAATAGGGAAGTTAGTACAGGTTATATGCTGCAGTTAACAACTGTTTGAAATCAGTCCAAGAAGAGATTTAACTTGTTTATTTTAGAGAGTCCGTTTGAGTAATTGAATATTAATGAGAAACTTTACATGCTAACAACATAACTGCAGCCATTTTAAACTATTGGCTCATTGTTTATCTCAGAAAAATAAAATAATTTTTGCTCTCTTTTGTTGCTGAGTGATCATTCTCCCCCCATTAAGCATAAAGCATGTTTAAAGTTTGCTTATAATTTTATTTTTTGGTTTTACCTAAGTTCAAATTAAGATACTTTCGTGAAAGACAAAGTGTGTCATTTAGATTTATTAAAGATTAAATTAAACATTTATTTATAGATAAATTGCATACCGCAAACGTGACAACAGTTTGTACAATCAATAAAAGAATAGTGCACTAAAATTTTTCATATTTATTTTATCCTAGTTAAGCATAAGTTGGTGTAAACATCCACTCAAATGATTAGACATAGCCCAGACAGATACATTGTAATTACCTTAAACAAGAAATAGATGAACAAATTATCAATTTGTTCATCAAGTGTTACCTTTTCTTTTAAGTAATCTTAAAGTAATAAAATTATATAAATAGTTTTAAATTATTGAATATTGTTAAAGTATAAGCGTGGGCTGATATTCCACATCGAGTAGGAATAAAAATATTAAATATTATATAAGTGAAGATAAAATTCATAAATGTAAATCTTAAGATTTTAGATTAAAATGTGATATTAAGGTTTACTTTGTTTATATCTTATTGACAAAAATCTTCCTGACTAATATATTTATATATATTTTTAATTTAATTGATGACATATTATGATCAAATTATAAATAATTGTGATATGATTTTTAAGATAATTTTGTAAGAATTAACAAATTTATTATATATAAAATCAGTTTATGATCAGAAGATAATATAAAACTGTATTATCAATTTATGATCAGATAATATAAAATTGTATTAAGAAATTGATGGTTTATTTGATATTAAATACTTTTCTTCGATTTATAAATGAGTTTGACCATGCATAGATTAGTGAGTTGATGAAGGAGTAGGTATCAATCAAATAAGCCAGATGTCGTGAATGTGGTCACAGATACAATATTGTGATTTCTAAAAGTTAACATGAACTTAGCTGATACATTTGCTTGGACACAAATTAGACCTTAAGCAACGCATTTCTCATTTTCATGAAATGTGATTGGGATGGATGACACATGGGGATCAGAGAAACCTCTTTTACATTTTGCGTGTATTAAAACTAGTCCATTAACTTTTATCTCTCCACGTGGATTGTTATGATCTTTCTAGTTTTTCAATGACGAAGCATTGTCTGTTACATATCTTTTTCATTTCCTGCTCCCATAGGAGTTTGGATTGTGAAATTCATTTTTCTTTTTTCATCTTGTCTTACCAATCAATCCGTTTTTCTTCTATTACACGTGGTAACAAAATACTATATACCTAAAAGTGATGGGCAAGCTTGCCATTGAACATTAAAAATTGTGTCCTTACCAAACTATGCTAAATTGTGGATGATTAGGTTTGGCAATTTCCTCATTCCCTTTATAAGGAAAGATGAAAACCATCTTTTCTAAACTGGGTTGTTCTCAACAGCTTAATGGAAAAAGTTTTTTACTAGATTATTGCTTCCTTTTGGGACAATGAAGAAAGAAGTGCTTCAACTTACTAGGTATATGTAGTAGTATGTACGACGTGGAGATGACTCATCTTTTGCACTATAAAGGCTATTTTTACTCCCCTATGGTTAATCTGGCAAAAGATCTCAACCACAAAATCTGAAAGATTAATAAATTCTACCAAATCACATCTTCTAACTGATGCAAACATAAGCAATGTCCAACCAAAATGGATTGCAACCCTTTGATATAAACTAGGATTGATGGATTCTAATTAAAGGTATGGACCCTTCTATTGTTAGCTTTGGCCGGTTAAGAAGAATCTAGATGGTTGCTTAGCTTGATCGGTAAAGCTATTATACCCAACCACCTATTCTCTTTATTGGTGTAGAAAATATATTTAATGCATTTTACAATTCATAATTGCATTATGGATTTATGATATGATTTTGTGACTCTTGGCGTCTTGTCATTTGCTTAACAGAATATTTGCTTTATAGTTAACACTTACTCAGCTTGTGATGAAACATTCACCAAAGGGGAGAACTCCATGTGTCCACTCTGTTATTTCACTTAAAAAGGAACAAGGCAGAATGATTAAGAAAGGATCTGATTTAAGGTCAGCCTCAAGGGACAATGGACATCATTGAATTGTAGCCATCAGTTATTGATCCATCAATTCTGAAAATCTTAATTCCCCTTTTTCATTTTTCATTAAAATTTAAACTACTCCTACGTATATAATAAGTAAATAAACCATCTATCCCTATCGGAACCTTTATTTTGTCCACCCTCAATGAATTATAAAATTGGAAATGTTGAATTACTTGTTAAGTCCCAATAATCACACAAATTTATCTTTTAATCCTTATACTTAAAATCCATCTGTCTTAGTTCCTATATATACAAACACTTTTAGTTTCAGTTTGATCCTTAGAGTTAAAAAAAAAAAATAAAACCATTAATAGTGGATACTTGACATTGATATAGTGTTGATGTGTATTGTATTTTACAATTTAGTATCTATACTTGTACAACACTATTTATGCACTATTTCTATGTTTCGTCCATATTTGTACAATCTTAGGTTTTAATCCCTACATATACAAGTAATTTTTTTAATGTTTTAGTTCCAATCAACACGTCTCCTCTCCCCTTTCTTCTTCCTGGTCCTTCTTACCCTCTCCCATATATGTTTCCTTCTTTTTCTTTTTCCTCATCAGCAACTTCTTCCTTTAATTTGCGAGCTCTATTTCTCTTAAAAACTCTTAGATCAATAAATTCTCATTGATCCTTTAAATTGGAGATACTCAGGTTGCAAAGTTCATACGCGCTTCTTAGACAAGATGAGGTAACCTGCGAGTAACGAAATGTGTTGGCCCTCCTTGTAGTGTTGAGGACTTATTGCATCGTTTTATGAAAAAATATTAAAAAGATGCAACAAGTTACAAGTCTCTAAATATAGGGACAAAAACATAAAGATTGTTAAGTATAAGGACTAAAAAGTATAACACAACACACGTCAAAACCATATCAGCATTAGGTCATCCATTGTTCACGACGTTAAGTTATGACAAGGACTAAAACTAATACATATGGTTTTTAAGTGCAGGGATTAAAGGTAAATTTATGAAACTATACAAACCAAAATGAGTAAATAACCAATTGGAAATTTCCTATTGAGCTATTGAATTCTGGAACTTATTACCATTGAGATCTTTCATAGTAGCTTACAAATTTACAAAATTCTTGCATTATACATCACAAAGCAAGAAAAGGTAGGTGCCTGTCATTATATTACAGAGCAATGCAGAACATGAAATATACCTACCTACCTATTTGTGTTGGCCCCACTAAGCATGCAAATGTCTGAAACTGCTGGTTCTCTGATGGAGATTTTCTTCCTTTTTTAATCGTTTTTTTTCCCTCTCCTTAGTTTTTGGCATGTGAACTTTGAATTGCTTTTGAAGTGAAGATCTCCCATTATGCATGATTATATAACAGAAATCTCAACGACCCAAAAGATTGAGGTAAGGTACAAATCATTGAACAATGTATAATTGAAGACATGGGTACTGACCCATCATATTATTACACAAGAAATGTAAGAAACATTATTGAAGAATCTAAGGGAACATGAAAGCATTATTGATAGTTGGCCGCCAACTTGTTAGCTCTTTACAATACACTCATTGCCAACCAAAGAAAAAACAGAAGAAGGGATATAGTCTAGATACTGAAGCACATTTCATTGTTTCATTTATGAAGGAATGAAGTATATTATTTTGCAATTAATATTTACCCTATGAATTGGTTGCTGATTTATAATTTTTCATAAGGTTTTAGTACAGTTGATGTCATATATACCTTAAACATAAATAGTAGACCCTACAAAAATTCAAATACTATTAGATATTGAAAATTAAGCATGAAGAGAGAAAGACATGGCACGTTCTATGTAATGAGTATAATAGTTTGTTATCTGACATTGATGAGGGAACAGAACCTTCCTTGTCTTAGAGTTCATTCAATATGGTCTACATATCAAGAATGTCTCACATTGATGTATCTTGACTGGGGGGAAAAAGAATCCATAAGAGTCAAATTGATATATGACTGCAGTGAACGTGTGTGGTAGGGCACGTGGATGTGAGTCACAGCAGTTCTAAAAGCGTATAACTAACCAACATTTTACATTATTAGACCTAATATGCAATTTTATGAGGAAATATCTACTCTATCTCATGCATAGAACCATCAATTCGTGCAGCAATTAATATAATGAGATAAAATGTACTTAACAAACAGCAGGGTATTAATATTCATCTAAAATGAACTCAGCAACAGCAATACGCAATCCGGATCTTATGAGAAGAAATAAAAGGAGAGTGACTAGATCCCACTTTCTCATTTCTGATATCAATGCTAAACAATATTCCAGGAATCACATGTTGGTGAAACGCAAAGAAGTCTTCATGTGCCATTAGTTTCTTCACCGCCTTCACATTTTCCACATGTAGTTGTAAATTTTCATCATCTCAATGTGAAGTATACTTCTTTCATATCAACATATGCATGCATAGATCTGTGGTCCGCTGTCTCTTGGTTAAGTAATTTGCAATCTATTTATATATATTTAAAAAAATTAAAATGCAGACTGTGGAATTGACAATTCAGCAGCTTAATATTGATTGTTTCCACTTTCCATGTATTATGATATTGAAAGTTATTCACATAACTTGCAGTTTGTCCCTCTAATGGCATTATGATCGGATTGCAGGTTCAATTTATGGCTCTTGAGTAACTAATTAGAACAGTTACAAGTTATATACCCTTGGACATATTACCATTCCCAAAAGGAAAAAGGAAAATCAATTTATGTTGAAGGATTGAATCGAATTGCACATCAGTCTTAAGTATTTGGTTAATCTTCTTTTTTGGCACTTACGTAATTTGATTACTGTGATATGTGAATTTGTGATGTAGTAATAGGTTTCTATTTCCTGCAGTAGTCTCAATCACTATATATGGTAAAAAGGAGTATCACAATATTATTTCTTTTAATGATTTTACCCTTTTAATGGCCATTTACAACCTTTATTCAATTCAGGAAAAAAAATAAGTATATTCTAAATAAATGATTTGAATTCCAGTACAATGTGTTGCATGTATA
Source organism: Glycine tomentella (assembly GCA_007407185.1). Lineage (NCBI taxonomy): Eukaryota > Viridiplantae > Streptophyta > Magnoliopsida > Fabales > Fabaceae > Glycine > Glycine tomentella. The sequence continues at coordinate 649,067 of PYAF01001287.1, read as the reverse complement.
GAAAAAAAAAAAAAACAACGTACCCATTGTTCCCTTGCAAATACAAAGAGGCTATTTCCGGATTTGAACTCATGATCAACAAGTCACCAAGACACAACTTTACCATTGTGTCATGTATAACAAGAAAAAAAAATCAAGTTCAATGGGTTTCAATATGTTCTGTTTCAAGAATTATCGACAATGATCAATTCAGATCGATGATGCCATTAGTGTCATCTTATTGTAATTCTATTTTCCAGCCACGGGCCAACAATATCTTACAGATTAATGTCAACATATCTAAACTATTCTCAATACCTTCTCCTTTGTTGTCTACTCATTTTTCTCTTTCAACTTCAGTCAATCTAGCTTTTCCTAGACCAGTGAATGATACTTCATGACTTTAGAGTTTAGACATCTATTCTTTTGATAATTTCATTGTACAAAATTCAAATTTTTCCTGTCCTTCCCCTTCTTATTTATCAACAAATTGTTGGGATTCTCCGTAGAAAAATTACTTTTCAAAAGAAGTGGAGATATATTTTGCAGATGAGCTTGATAAACTTCTACTCCTAGACTCTATATATAGCTTAAGTGTAATACAAAATTCAAATACTAATAGCATCCTAATCTTAAAAACAATTTAATAATATCTTTAAATGTAGTAAATGCTAAGAATAAGATTGTTTTATTTATCTAAATTCACTATTCTTTTTTAAATTAAAGATAAGACATATTTTAAACGCTCTACCTTGGCTTAATATATGTAGACACTCAATTTGAACTTCAAGATGGAAATATGAAAATTAACTCTTTATTATGAAGAATGAGAAGTTCTACTTCTTTCTAGATCCATACTAATACAGTTTTACCATCTATGTTGTTTTATTATCTTTGAATATCATTGATCTTTTTTCCTCAAAAAATTTCAAGAATTTCTGAGTCTATGTCTAGTTATTTCGTAAGTACATATGCTAAACCAAATATATAGAACAAAACCACTCAGTCAACTGTTTGTTTTCTACAATCAATCCAAGAGACATACTAACAGCCCAAATGAGCTAATAAAATCTAGACAATTAAAAAGAAAACTAAAGTAGCTAAAATAAGCAAGCAAAGATTAAGGAGGTGTTTGAGAATCACAATTCAAAAACAATTAGACATGCATCAAACTCACAGGAATCTTCATATATAGCTGAAAAACGTATAGTAGCAGGTAGAAAATCACAGAAATGTAATCCCTCGATGACAAAGCCAATTGCTTCACTTTTAATGCAAAATTAAGGATGCAGAAGAAAATAAATTATTGAAAGGGCGGGAAAATAGAATGCAATAAGCCAATAACAGAAAATTGCAGCTGGCTTCATGCATGGTGATTAAAAGTACACTGTACACCACTCATGGGTGACTTCAGATTATTTCTCGAGTTGCTTTATGTGTTTTCTCATAAATTCAAAGAAATATAATCTTGCTATGAATATCAGGACAAATGAAACCTGATCAATATCCCTAGAGAACTGATTTTATGGCCTCACCAAAATTGTTTTTTTATAAATCATGGGAAGGTGAAACTATATATAAATGAGCCAACCACCCAAACAAGCAGAGATGTTTATTAAATTCACCTGTTGATAGTGATGGCACTCAACATAGTTCATTTGTAGCTCCTCAAACACTGTCTGAAATGAAATGATGCATTCCTTTGGTTGTCTTGATGCATGCCAGTGAGTGGCCTCATATGTTGAATTATGTTTAATGCAGTCCACCTTAGACAGAAGTATTTGATAACTCTTGAAGTCAATTTTAGATTGCAGACATTTGTTGAATTATGTAATTTAAATTAAGAGTGTTTGAAGAAGCAATTGACAAGTTAGACATTACTGATATTCATGCACAAACTTGCGGGGGAGTGTTAAATTATGTAATTTAAATTTCAAATTATTATTAGGATTTGTTAGGTTGTTACAATTTTTTATTATTATATTTAAATAGGAATTAAGATTAGATCAGTTTGTTATTATTTCGTATCAGTAGGAGGTTGTTGAACTACTCTTATATATATATAAGAACCTCAAATTAAAGAAAAAATATATGAAAGAGAACGGATGAATGAAAGTAACAATTTATGCCTATATTTTTAACACTTATCCACTAGCAATTCGAAAACTAGCATGATGACTTAGACAACCATCCACTAGCAATTGAATGACAGTTTTGGAATCAGATTTAACTAGTAACCTTGAATGATTTGGAAGTTCACCTAATCCCCCCTAAGATCCCAATAAATAATTAATAATTATAATACAACACTAAACAAACTTTTTGGAGAGAGATTTGAGAGAGGTTTGAGGGGAAAAGGAGAATATTTAGGAAATTTTTTTAACAAAAAATAGAAAAGAAAATTATATTCAATAAATATGGAAGACATATTTAACAATTATTTTTATTTATTTATTTATTTGGTAATGAAAGTTAGGGGTGTAAATGGGTATGAGTCATCCTTGAACTTGAATTGATCCAAATCAATCCAAACAATTTGGATTGGATAATTTTTTGTATTTAGGTTAAACCCAAACTTAATCAATCAAACCCATTAAATTTTGAGTTGGGTCACGACTTTTAATATCTGAACCCGTTGACCCAGTTCGTTAACCCGCTAATTTGTATTAAATTATTATTATTATCTGTAATATATATATATATATATATTTAAATTTTAAAAAATTAAATACTATTGACTATTAATTACATAGACTTATCGGTCTAAATTGAGTAAGTATCAATGCATCCTTAACCTTTAGGATCAAAACGACAAAGGATTTTATTGATTGAAGCTACTTAAAATGGACCTCTACAAATATTTCAAATCTATATATAAAGAGTAGACATTGTAATGTTTCATTGGTTTTGATAGAAAAAAGTGTTTGAAACTCATCCTTACTATGCTCATTGAAACTCTTTATCTCGAATATGGTATACTTAATTTCCCATCTCTGATGGATAAATAGATAGGAGTCAATGGAGTGAAGTGAGAATATGACAGCATCACAAAAGAAATTTAATAAAAAATCTAACAAGAAACAATTGTGTCTGATTCATTTAATAAAAAATTTAGCTTATAAAAAATATTACATTTTAAAAAAGAATAGACAAAATAAATGTTTTGACCCATTGACCCAACCCAACCCAAATCGTTTACAAATGAGTTGGTTTGGATTAAGTTTCATTTTTTTTTCTTAGAAAACCAAGCCATTCAAATTTGATTAAATTGAGTTATGGATTTGATCAAATTCAACCCAAACCATTAGAACAAGAGAACCTAATCTAATGAAGGAATTTTTTATTTAAGAATATGATATTCCTACAATACAACAATGTCTTGAAACACACTTTACAACAAGGAGAGAGAAGTGTAGTAGGATACTAGAATTAGATAAGGAGATAAGGTCTTTCTCCTTTCTAAATTTCTGCTTAGCAAGGCCTATATGAAAGTGAAGTCCATAAGAAGTTAAGAACAAAAATCTTGTAAAACTGACTGGCAATCTTAGATCAGCAGCAATTGCCAAGAGCTATCAAATTACTTCTGTCAAAGGTGGGATGTGTTAAAAATAATCTCATCTTATGTCAAATGAGGCCAGTCACATGTGTCAAAGGAATGGATATATAATTTCATTTTGGACAGCAATTGAGGAGCTACATACACGTGATAACTACATTAGATGTTATTGACATAAATAGTCAAATTCGTTCCTAAAAGACAGAACTAATTTATCTTATTTTTTACAAAATTGGAGACTAAATTTATATTTTTCATATTTTAGAGACCAGTTTATTACTGTCTCACACTTTCATGAACCAATTGACTATTTACTTATGTTATTACTATCAAAATGTTATTTTATTAAGTATATGCTTGTTTGTGGTTCTGGCTCATCTAGAATTTCACATCCTCCCTGATTTATACAAATCAATTTTGGTGTGGCCATGAAATCAGTTATCTATATATGGATATTCATCAAGTTACATTTTTCCTAATATTCATAGCAAGAGTATATTACTTTGCTGTTATGAGAAAATTAGTACATAAAGGAACCTAAGAAATAATCTGAAGTCACCCATGAGTGGTCTACAGTATACTGTTAAAATCCCCATGCATGCAGCCTGACGCAATTTTCAGTTATTGCATTCTATTTTCCCCTTCTTCAATAATATATTTTCTTCTGCATCCTTGACATTAAACTGAAGCAATTGGTGAAAACTGTGGTATTACATTTCTGTGGATTTCTACCTGCTCCTACTTTTTTCGTTAAGCTATGAAGATTCAATTAATTTGAATGTATGTCTAATTGTCTTTGAATTATAATTCACAAATACCTCTTGAATCTTTGCTTGCTTATGTAGTTGCTTTAGTTTTCTATTTTACTGTCTAGGTTTAATGGTCCTGAATCTCTCTCGGCGTGATTGTAGAAAACAAATAGTTGGCTGAGTGGTTTTGTTCAATAAATTTGGTTTAATATATGGCTTAAATATTTTTTTAAGTAACTCCAATTTAACACCTTTTTTCATTTTTGTTCTTAAAAAAATTGTTTTAATCGTTGTGAAATGTATTTATTTTATTTTTTGTTCTTAAAACACTTTGAACAATAAAAAAAAAGTGTTTTGAACAGTAAAAAAATATTTTTTAAAGTACTAAATTACAAGAACAAACATATTTTGTAAGTACTTAAACGAAAAAATTACAAGAAAAAAATACTAAATTACATGTTTAAACCTTAATATATTTACTTATTATTGTCTGCATTATCGAAAATTACTAATACCCATTTCCCATTTCTTGAAACAATTTCAAAGCCTATTGGGGCTATTATTTAGCTAGATACACTATTTCAAATTATGAAGCCAAAATAATTTGCTAACATACTACATAAATCAAATTTATAATATTATTTTCTTACCACCAATTCACAATCTAATGACATTCAGTTTTTCTAACACAAGCAAATTTATTCTTTTGTCACTACTGAAACACCAAATTTTAATTCCTATAAATATTCTTCAAGAAAAAAAAAAGTAATCATGTGCCCTAATGGAACAGTATAGTCCTAATACTTCTTTTCTTTGGGTCCATTTATATTGATCAAAATAATACGGGCAAATAAAATCAGTTACTGTGGTATAGCATTCCACAAGATAATTTACCTTTGACACTAATTGTGCCACTTATCTTCTTTGACTCCATTGAATTCGTATCCAACTTCACACATGATCATAAAATGACTACATTGCTTGAGTAGGAAGAAATGAAAATAGCTACATTGTTGTTGTTGTTGCACAACTATTGTCTATGAATCTTTGATGTCCACAAACCTATGATGTTTTAGCAGCTGGTGGTTTTGTGATTCCGAACTGTTCAGATCATTGTCTAGCTTTCTCTTGATATAGGGATCAGTGAATCGAACATCCAGAAAGAAGTTGAAGGTCCCCTTCTTTGTTGATCGAACCACTCTGGAATCCTTGCTCCTGGCAAACTAACTAGAGTATTTCCAGCTTCATGCAGTTCCTGTTAGTCATAAAGAATTCATAACTTTACTAATCTTAAGTACGCTATATGTTATTAAATGAAATACAATACACACAAGACAAAACCTGATTTAGGAGCATGCTTGTGCTCGAGGAAATAAAGGATTTACAGTTAAAAGCAGAGAAATATTTTAAGTATGGCGGAATCCCTCTAATTTCCTGAAGATGCTTGCAAGCTGCCACATCATGCGTGCATAAAAATTGGCATTCCTTGATGCATTCCGAAAGCATTGTGAAATTATTTCCCCTTAGGTTTAATTCTTCTACACGGGTAAACTGCGTGGAACATATCAGAAAAAAAATCATCATATAAATTGCACCCTATTGCCCAAATCTTTTCTACATTTGAAGATACTACTGAGCCCACTTTTTCTTCACCATCTTCTTGTTTTAGCCATTGTCACCCGTTCAATTCCCAAGCTTTAATTTCAGTCAGTTCTGCATCATGAGTATGCTACTTGGCAACCGAACATTTCCAGAGTGTACCAGGTATAAATTTTGGAGTCCAGTAAGATTTTGAATAGAAAATGGAAATTCTTTTATGGGTTTGACCCAACAGAAGTTCTCTTATGTATTTCATCTTTCCTAATATTTCTGGAAATATCTCTAGACTATAACAAAGTGAAAGATCAAGGTTTTCAAGAGAGGTCAACTTGAGGGGTGGAAAACTCCTAAGCTTGTGGTGCAACCAGAATCACTCAATATTTTTAGTTTATCCAGAAAACCAATTGAATTGAAAACTGTAATTAAAGTCTTACAATTTTCAAATGAAAGTGTCTCCAAAAAAGAAAAAAGAGAGAAAGAAATGAAAATGGAATGAATAATCTTAAAAGTAAAATTTTAATTTTCAAGACGAGGAAAACGTACTCTCTAAACTTACCTTTAATAAGCCCTCCAGCTCAAATAACGTCAAGCTACTATAGGGTAACTTGCATATGGCAAGTTTCTTTGGATGGAAATTAGATGGTAAACAACGTGAAGGAAATCTCCACCATTCCAGTACTCTCAAACTTTTTGGAAGATATTTGGGACCTTTGGAAAAATTACCATTTCTAAAAATAAATGTTTTGAGGTTTTTCATCTTCTTGAAGGCCTTTCTGTTCAATTCTACCATTTCTTTGTCAAATATGAAGAAAGCGAAACATATGATTTCAATTTTACTAGTTCCATGTTAATGTAAAAGACATGAGTCAACAACAATACGAGTATATGTAAGACTTCAATACAAAGAGGTAGAGAAATCTACATATTACAAAGTAAGAAACAACTATGATGTGAACATATGATAATCAAGATAAGTAACCAAACCATTCATGAAATACACCCACCGTGTTGTCTTCCAAATCATGAATTCTATCTTTAAGTAACCATATTCTACTGCACTTTCCGGGCTATTTGGTTGATTCCTGCCTGACAATTTCTTTACCCATGTCCTCAATCAAGTCATGCATTATAACTCTAGTACCATTGCAACTATACTTTGAGAGATTTTTCAACCAACACCCTAATATGATATTTCATGCAGTCACCATAATGAGCACGAAGTAAATCTTCAACCTATGTCAATTTACCTCCCTTGAAGCAACATGCAAAGTCAAGAAAAACATTCTTCTCTTCTTCCTCCAAAGCATCAAAGCTTACCTTAAGTATCTCTAGGATTTGATTATTAGAAAGTCTTTTACATTGTTTGATAGCAGATTTTCATTCTTTTATGCTTTTTCCAAACAAGTTGGAACCTACTACTTCCAAAGCCAATGGAAGGTCAGAAGCATATGTTACTACAGCATTCAAGACCTCCAAGTAAGTTGGATCAACTTTTTCTGTTTTGAAAGCTTTCCATATAAGCAATTGAAGAGCATCCTTCCCATACAGTCCCTTCACCTCATATGTTCTTATAACCCCGTGAGCTGTTAACAGTTGTTTGTCCCGAGTAGTGATGATGATTCTGCTGCCTGGACCTAACCAATCAGGTCTTCCAACAATATCCTGTAATTGCTGGTGCTAGTCAACTCATCTAAAATCAAGAGAACATTCTTTCGATGGAGCCTATGCTTTATCATTGGAATTCCTTGTTGCACATTTGCTAACTTAATTTTCTTCTCTCCAAGTATTTCTGAAAGAAGGGTGCTTTGGAGATGTTCTAACCCATCTTTGTTTGATTTTTCTCTAATGATTTCAAGAAAACACAAACCATCAAAATTGTCAGCAATCGAATTATAAACTGCTCGAGCAAGTGTAGATTTTTCTATCCCACCAAATCCATGGATGCCTATCATGTGGACACCATCATCAGATCCAATATCCAAAAGTTTCATTACTTCTCGCACTTGTGACTTTAGTCCAACCGGGTAGTCCGCAACATGTAAAGGAGCACGATTAATCTTGGTGGAGACCAACTCAACAATCCTCTCAATAAACTCACTTTCATAACCATCTCTGTTCCAAACAAAAAAGTTTTAAATAAATTTAAACTCAATGCCTCTTATCCATGAACGTTGTCAAGGTTAGCTAGCATTTTCTTCTGTTTAAATTTTAACATAAATCTTTAGACAAGTGAAAACTTAATCATCAATAAATAATTATGAAGCAAAAGATTGGTACGGTGAGTTACCCATGTTTGAAATGATAGTCAGACAAGTTAGCTACTTGTTGTAGGGCCTTCATCCATTTTTCCAATTTCTCCATGTTATATTTTAACCTCTTCTTAGCTTTGAACCTTTCCTCATGCTTAGCCAATGCTTCTCCATAACTACCTTTCTGGTGTCTGACATCAGAAGGATCCACGTTATAAAAAACCGGCAAGACCAACAATCCTTTCCTGAAAGCACAGTCAAGGATTTTGGTAAGTTCATCTAAACAAAATGAGGAAGAAGCATAGTTGTTAGAGAGCACAGAGATAGCAATCCTGGACTCCTCAATTTCTTTCACAAGTGCTGGTGTTATTTCCACTCCTCTCTGAAGCTCCTCATCATCAATGTAAGTTTGAATTCCTCTATCACGAAGAGCTTTGTAGAGATAGCCGGTAAAACCATAGCGTGTGTCGGAGCCTCCGAAGCTGTGGAACACATCGTAGGTGAAGGAAGAGGAACATGATCGCGAAGCCATGAGAGCTGAGAAGAAAGGCCACTATGATTATGGATGGAGTGTTTCGTGTCCTAAATTAAATGTCTTTTTCTAAAGTTACTGACTTTTCGATGAAGCTTCATATGTCTGTTTTTTCAGTTGTACAGAACAGTTGCTTTTGACTTTTAGAATTTAAAGCAATCATATCGTTGATTTTATTCAAAAGCATCCAGAACCCTTCCACAAAATTCTTTAGTTTAGTATATTAAGTAAAGGTCATGCAATTCATAATTGCCTTTTACTTTTAGATACTAAAGCAATGGATTCGTTGATTTAATTTACTAGCATCAAGAAACCTTCCATCGACGAAGATGTTTGAAATTTTTTCTCTTCTATAATAATTTCTCTTCTAACATGCATTGTGAAATTATAAATTATTTCATCAAACTAGTATCAAGCATCAACATCGCATCAGAAAAGAATGTGCCTATTAATTATTATTACAGTGAATACTTTCGCAGGGACTAAAAGTTTCAGCTGAAATATGAGTAAACTAGATATTGACTTACGCAGCAAGTCAAGAAATTTATGTTATATTTTGAAGAGAATAGAGTTATATAAATAAACGTATATTACCTTGAATTATTGTCTTCTATAATTATAAAATATTTCTTTATAAAAAAATTCACTTGAAATGATTACTTTGAGTAAGAGGGAAAACAAATAAATTCTTTTGAAATTATTTTTAGCTCGTTATTTGAGATTATTTGAATAAAAGCAAAACTAACACCTTAACAAATCTTTATTATCAAAGAGGAAAATTAATGAGATAAATGTGTAGCTCATATGAAATTAAGTTATAACAAAAAAGACAAATTAAACCTGAAATTTGAAATAGAGCATTTCAATAGTCAAAGCAAACCATTCTTTTGAACACACAATGACTTGCATTGCAATTCTTCCTGAAAGTTGATTTTCTTCCAAGTTTTTTCAAGGAAGAATAAGTGAACAATTTATACATGTTTTCATTTTAAAATAATAAAAGAACCATAATTTTAAGAAGTTAACAAAAAAATAATTATATGCACCTAAAAAATTATATGCACCTGGTTGTTGATATAGCTGGAAATCTTTTTTCAATCTCTTCCAAAAATTGATTACTCTATGTGGTCATGGTGAAAGGTATTTCCTTTCTAAAACTCTGTTTAGCTATGCCTATGTGAAACTGCCATTTGGATGTAATGTTGTTGTAATTTAAATTTCATTCATTCCTATTCAAATATTTAAATATAAAATAATAAATTCTAACAATAATTTGAAATTTAAATTACACAATTCAACAATAAGCTAAGTGGTGCTTGCTCACATAATTAAACTTTAGAGAGATAAAATAGGTAGCTATCCTTTGCTAAGCACGGGATAACGATGGATTCAGGCATTATATTCTTTTCAAGTAGTTTGACAGCTGATTCTTTAGCCGCTGGCATGTTTCATCAAGTTTGTCTCTTTGTTTGGCCATGGTCGTTTTGCCCTTTTATCTCAGGAAAAAAAAATCATTTTCATTTTTTTAAACCTATTTTTGGTCTTTGTTCCATAGTGAGATCTGAGAAATGTGTGGTGAGAGAATAGGAGAAGAGTAAGGAATGGGAGTCTTTAAATGAATTTAATTAAAAAATGAAAAAAGATATATTTAATAATTATTGAAGATTAACAATTGTCATAAAAAATTGTTAGAACCCAAGAATGCACCCTTTTCTGATATGTACTTGATGATCTGATCATGTGAGTCAAATGAGAAAATAATTAATACACCTAGGTGCTGATTTTTTTTAACAGACCAAATATATATATTATTAGGTCAATTATCATTGTATATTTTGTTTGATATTTTTCAAAAAGTTGACTTTTCTATTTAATTAAATTGGAAAATTACCTATTTTATTTTTGAAAGGTCCTGAAAATAATAAAATTTAAAAAAGGTTTTTGAAAGTCTCTATATTGTCACTTTAATACCTGTACTTAATTACTTATTAACTTATTGTTATTTAGTTATTAAAAATATGTTAATAATGTCACTTAAGTTATACGAAATTTTAAATTTTTGAATTAAAATAAGTGATAGCTATACTTTCATGTAGGGGTGCTAAAAAAAACTAACTTTTTTAAAAAATAACCACAACTAATAATAACTATTTATATAAAAGTAGTTATAAACCTATAACTAATTTTATAGAAATAGTTATTTTAAATAACTTACTTTTATTTATCCATAATCAGTTATATAACTTGTTATATAACTAATTATATTTATGATCAGTTATCGATTTTTAAAAATAATAATCAATTATATAAAACTAGTTATGATTATAGTTATTATAAGTACTTTAATCTAGTTATTATAATTACTTTCAATCTAGTTACTTATTAGTTATTGTTATAGATATTTAAATAACCAAATTATGAGCATCCCTTCATCAGGGATCTTTTTTAATTTTTATTATTTAGAGAAACTAAATTAACAACTTAACGCATCACATTTTAAGGATGAAATTTATATTTTTTTTATTATAAAATGATAGTTATATATAAATTTATTAGATACATTATAATATGATAAAAGATTCCTTACATTAACACATGCTCTTGACCTCCTTAAACCAAAATCCTGACTTCACCCATAGTCATTGCTAAACTTAGTTCGACAATTTCTGTGATAAAATTATCACAAACAAATAAACATGTCAAACTTCGATACACCATTTTTTTTTAGTATAAGCAAAGAAAAGGGAAAACAGAAAGGAAACTATACATAGGGAGAACCACCCCAAGACTATCAGCTAACATAAGCTGCAAATTAGAAGCTGATCATCACTCTTAGCTCTCGTCTTGGCCAAGAAATCTGCAACTTAATTGATTTCCTTCACACAGAGAATGGATTTTAGCCTGCCACAGTCTATTAAGGAGGTCCATGATGTTATTGATAACAGCTGCATAATGATGAAACACTGTTGACAGCATGTTTAGAATCTGAAAAACAAACAACCTTGGCCGAGTTAAGGTTCAAAGCAATGGATAGGCCTTGCAACATGACCATAAGTTCAGCATACAAGATATCTTTTATCCCCTATGTAACCATAAAATCCTGTGATCCATTGGCCTCATGAGGATTACCAAGATAGCTACCATGAACATTAACGATGGTGCCTTTCATACACCAATTGAAACATGGAGCATGAATGCACTTTTATGCTTTATTTGGATACAGAGTGAAATAAACATGAGAGAAATAAGAAAGTAATAGGAAATCTAAAAATAAAAAATAGAGTGAAAAATGTATTATTTAAATGGATAAAAATAGGAAAAAATAGAAAAACTTCTCCTCATACTTGGAGGAGTGAAAAAAAAATGGAAATAAATAAATGAATAAACTTTATAAAATATTTTTTTACAAATTTATTTTGTACTAAATTAGTTTTTCTTAAAATAAAATTATTTTTTAAAATAAAACAAATTGAGAAAAATATAAATCATTTTCCTCATTCTATACCAATTTGGAAGAAGTTATTCTAATGAGTCTAAAAAAAACTCTTCTAATATTTTGTCAAATAAATATTGAAATTTGATATATATATATATATATATATATATATATATATATCTTATTTTCAATTTTCTTATTTTTTTTTAAAAGAAAAATGCTAACAATACACTCTAACACACTTTTGAATGCAGTCCTTGTTTTATATAGGAATGTATTCTCACTTATTAACTGAAATTTATTGTAAATGAAAAAATTTTGTGGATCATATTTTATGATTTTATAATTTTTCACAAATTTTAACTAGACATAGAAAATGTTTTTAAAGAAATGTGTTCGAAAATGAATTCATAGCACAATCCTTCTCTTCTTTTGATCTATTTCCATGCATTCTACATAGAAATACATGGTTAGTAAATTTATGTTAACAATGAATGTCTATTGTATTGGCAGAGACCAAACTTATTTATTGGTAGAAATAATATAGTACATTTTTTCTTCTTTTCATTATCATATTACCAATTGTACCCCGTTAGTCATGTGTCAATCGACTCACTTATTTTATTCAAAGGGACTGTGTATCCCGTCAATCACCTCTGTCGTGTGCTGACCAATTCTTTCGACTGATCATGTAACTTTAAGCCTTTTCGTGCTTATGCACTTGAGACTGAGGAGTTGTGCATTGTATTGTACCGGTTGTCTGTCGACCAATCCCTCAACACTTTTTAGGGTCCCCATGACAGTTGGTGATCGACCGATAGATCGTGGTGTTTGATAGAGAAATGAATGCCTAGATAGTTGTTAAGTGGAGGAGGGGAAGATAGGCATAAAATCCAAGTTGTAGCCTAAGGGTAAACAAATTACACTTTTATAGTCGAATGGGTCTACACTAGGCCTCTAGTCTCCTAAATATGATCTAGCTACATAAAACACTTATCATATTCATTTTTTTTAACATGAACAAGGAAACAATAATAGTGAGATAACATTAAATGGATAGTAAAGATAGTTACATCACAAAGTTTTTTGATATCTAAACCCCCAACCATTGTAAAGTTAGCCTATCATATCCATGAGAGACCAAAAACAAAAATGGGAATACAAGGAGAGGAAGAAGATGGAGAACAAGGACGCATAATAGCACCCAATATATTCTTGTTTCTAAACTCTCTCAATATTTTACTCTAAAAGTTTTGCTCCTCTTTAAACTTTTTGCTCCAAAACGTAGACTCTCAAAAAGGCTTGCACGCTTAGCTTGGGATCCGTGATAAGTGCACACACAAAACAACATTGGTTTAAGTGGTTGCGTGCTTAGCTAAAATTAGTTTCAATGGAAACGGTTTGCTAAGCACGCACCAAACTTTAGATCTCTTTCCAGCAGCTTGTAGCTTGTGATGTTGGCCTTCTAAGCTGCCTCATATGTGCTAAGCTTAGTTTGGCACGCTAAGTGGGCTTCTTCATCAACCCAAAAATGTTTTTTCCTTGTCGGTACACCAAAATTCTATAAAACACAACTAAAACTAATGAATTTACTAAAATTACTTCAATATGCTAAAAAATCTAAAAGACATTAAATTCTAACTTATTGGGAACAAACTAAACAATACATGAAAAATATTAAAATAATTGTTATTCAAATTCAATACAAAAACAAAGCATGCACAATAATTATCAAGTATCCCCACCATACACAGAAGAAGATCAAGGATTACATCAACCTCGGACTAAGGAGAAGACCAGATTGGTTAGCAAGTAAACTTGGTAAGAACAATGGTCATATTCTAATGAACAAGTTTTTGTTGAGAGAGAAAGAAAAAGTGGAGAGAGAGAGAGAGAGAGAGTACTCACTCTAATAGAGGCATGAAGTGAAAACCACCCAACTATGATCCCGTATTACTCCCCACCACAACATTTAGATGAGTGATATGAACACCGTTCGTAATAAATTGAATAGCGGTCGAGGAATCATATTCACAAATTAAGTGTCAGATACCTTGATCAAACGCTAAATTGATGCCCTTGTAGATTACATGCAAAATTGAATTCATTTGACGTTATTCCACACACAAAAAATGTGTAGTGGTTATTCTTTGGATAACCTCATTTGGTGGAGTTTTTGTAGTTGTTTTTGCTGAACTGAACAAAACAATACCACTACTAATGGATAAACCATGTTTGGCCAGGCTATTTGCAACCACGTTCCCTGCCCTCATGACATGGATCAACTTGAAACCTTCAAATGATGAATGGCAAGACTAACTAGGCACATTTGTGGGTAGAAGATATCCCTTTCCTAACCAGAACCTTTGAAAAGCCTTTCGCAAGAGCTAATCTCAACCCATGGATAATGCCCTAAAGCTCAAAATTAAGGATTGAACAGGAGGCAAGACCACTAGAGAAAAAGACGCTAAATGTTGATCCCTATGGTCTCTGATTACACCACCACAAGCTACCATATCGGATGCCTCCGAGAATGCACCATCACAGTTTATCTTGACTTCTAGGGAGGGAGCCAATTAATTTGGTGGATATTTTATTTAGTTCAATTGGTTTTAGAGTATGGATTTTGTCACAAGTTCAAGAGTTAGAATTAAGTGTTTGGAAAAAACATCGGAGGATGAGGGGGAGTGAGTTTGTAAGAGTTATGTGAAAAGGGCAACGTGTTTTGTAGGCTAGTTTGGGAAAATAATTATCCAAGAAGTGTATTAGTATAAAAGGGGAGTGAAAATAGCAATTGCTATAAAGTGAAGTGGACAATTTTATATTTCAAATGAGAAAATATATTAATACTATATAATAAAGGGCAAACTTTATTGAAAAGAAGCAGACATTGCATGACTTTCCACTTTGTTGGCGTACGGAACCAATCTAGAAGACAAGTGGACGGTGGGCTTTGCATTGATGAGAGGAAAAAATGGCGTTGGGCCCGGCAGGCCGTTGAATCCACAGATGCTGCTGATTTGGAAAAACCTAAATCAAAACCGAAACCGCCAATGCCATCAAAATTAGGTCACAAAATATTCCAACGGCAGTCCACAGAGACACGCACCCAAAACCGAACCATAACCCAGGTCGACGCTTCGCGAGTCCGCATCCTAAGACCCACGTCTTTCTTTTTTTCTCTGTTGTCGTCGCCTCAACGCAACATCAATATATATATTATTATATATATATAAACCCTACTTTGCTCTCTTTTCACTTGTTCACTTTCTTCCAACCTCTAACCTACCCCTTTTTCTTCTCCCACCAACTTCACCCTCTTCTTCCTCGATCATGTCTCACTTCAAGGGCAAGTACCATGGTAAATCTCTCTCTCTCTCTCTCTCTCCCTCATACTTTGATCTATCTTGTAGAAATCGTATCGTGTCTTTCTAGATCTCACTGTTTCTTGTTTTTATCTGCTGATCCGGCTTTCCTTGTTATGTTTGTTTGAATCAATTTGAATTTGTTTGTGACGATTTAGATCTTAGAGATTCAGATCTGGCTTTCTATGGAAAACGTTTTTTCAAAAAACTAGTTTGTGACTGTTTGTCCATGTGTCCTTCAAGAGTTTTTGTTTAAATCATCAATTTAGTCCATGAAGTATCACTCTCTTTCTTAAATAGTCCTTGATTTAATGAAATTATATAAGCAGTTCCTGAAAGTGTTGAATATCCATGATTTTAGTCCCTGAGTTAATCTATTTTGCGAACATCGGGAGATTAATTTGATGAATTTTTCGAATCTTGAAGGATTGTCGCATGGTTTCTAATGCTTTTGGGACTACTTATATAATCTCATTAGTTTAAGGACTATTTAGGAGATAAGGTGATATACTTCATGGATCAAATTGATTGATTATTCGTTTTTGTTTTTAGTTATAGAATTTTTCATCAGGATTGATGTTCCTTTATCTTAAACTGCTTTTAACCTTGTTTAACTAATGAAGGTTCGACTTTTTACCAGTATTTCTTTTCATAATTTGGGTTTCGCTATGTTTTATACTGTTTAATTTTTGGAAGTTTTGGAATTGGGGTGTGGTTAATGTTTTGTGTGCTGGTGTTAATTAATGCTTTTGCTTGCAGATGAGCTTATTGCCAATGCTGCTTACATTGGCACTCCTGGAAAGGGTATTCTTGCTGCTGATGAGTCAACAGGAACAATTGGCAAGCGTTTGGCCAGCATCAGTGTAGAGAATGTTGAATCCAACAGGCGTGCTCTTAGGGAGTTGCTTTTCACCGCTCCCGGTGCTCTTCAATATCTCAGTGGTGTCATCCTCTTTGAGGAAACCCTCTACCAGAGCACAGCTGCAGGTACTCTCAACATTTTTGAGTATCTTAATTGGTTTGAATCATTAATTGATGAGCATTGCATCATTGGGTTGAACATGCACTGATTGATATTTTGTCGATCTAGGTTTTAAATTGTGGTCACTGCATGGTGATCCTTGATATTGTAGAAAATTGCTTCCTAATGAGGCATGTGTTATTGCAATTGGGGTTTTTGACTTAAAATTTGCATCTGCTTATTCTTTTTCAAAACCTTGTTTGCCAACATGGTTTTTTTTGTCTCTTTAATTTTCCTTTGTGCAAAACTTAGATTCTTTGAATGTTGTTGGTGCATTTCTCCAGTCAAAAGTTTCACTTTAGTAATTCATTTAATTCTCTGATCAGAATTGGAGTTTCAACTCAGTAATCTGCATAAGAAAGATGTGTATTCAAGGTGAATCTTTAATTTTGATCCGAGAACAACAACTTATCTAAGTTATGATCTTATCCTTTTGGGGTTGCCAATATGCTTTTACTCTTGTGTGGTTCTTTGTATGAATGAAGATGGATGATATTGACATTGCTCTTACACTGACAATGGTTTGAATGGATTTTATGCAGGCAAGCCCTTTGTGGATGTCTTGAAGGAGGCTGGTGTGCTTCCTGGCATCAAGGTTGACAAGGGCACCGTTGAGCTTGCTGGCACTAATGGAGAAACTACCACTCAGGGTCTAGATGGCCTTGGTCAGCGTTGTGCCAAGTACTATGAAGCCGGTGCACGTTTCGCCAAGTGGCGTGCTGTGCTGAAGATTGGTCCCAATGAGCCATCTGAGCTGGCTATTCATGAGAATGCCTATGGCTTGGCCAGATACGCGGTCATATGCCAGGAAAATGGCCTGGTTCCCATTGTTGAGCCTGAGATCCTTGTTGATGGACCTCATGACATTCACAAGTGTGCTGCCGTCACCGAGCGTGTCCTTGCAGCATGCTACAAGGCTTTGAATGATCACCACGTCCTTCTTGAGGGTACCCTATTGAAGCCAAACATGGTCACCCCCGGATCTGATTCTGCTAAGGTTTCCCCTCAGGTGGTTGCCGAGCACACTGTTAGAGCCCTTCAGAGAACCGTGCCTGCCGCAGTTCCTGCTATCGTTTTCTTGTCTGGTGGGCAGAGTGAGGAGGAGGCATCCGTCAACCTCAATGCCATTAACCAGGTCAATGGAAAGAAGCCATGGTCACTCTCTTTCTCCTTTGGAAGGGCAC
>PYAF01001287.1:618082-631297 GCA_007407185.1 Glycine tomentella | reverse complement strand
AGAGTGAGGAGGAGGCATCCGTCAACCTCAATGCCATTAACCAGGTCAATGGAAAGAAGCCATGGTCACTCTCTTTCTCCTTTGGAAGGGCACTTCAACAGAGCACCCTTAAGGCATGGGGTGGAAAAGAGGAGAATGTGAAGAAGGCTCAGGAAGCCCTTTTGGTAAGAGCCAAGGCTAACTCAGAGGCAACTCTGGGAACCTACAAGGGTAACTCACAGCTTGGTGATGGTGCCTCAGAGAGCCTCCATGTTAAGGACTACAAGTACTGATCAATCTAAGTGCGGGTAGGAATCGATATTATGGGTACAACCGAATCTCTTGTTAATGAGTATTGTGCTTTGACTCTTCCCAGAATAATAATGGTTTGGAATTTTGCTTTTGTTTTTCCTAGTGTTCCTTCATATCAATTTTAGTAATTCGGTGAATTGGTCGAACCTGTGCAAACAGGGGAGGGGATATAACTTTGTTTTCTTGAAGACACCACCTTGCCGTGAATGAGGCTTTGTGTTTGTTTTGCAATTATCTGTCTTTGTGTTTTCATATTTATATGAAAGTCTACCATCGATAATTTCAGTAAATTATTTGTTAGAAAATCTTAGATAAACGTTGTTGATAAATTTTCCTAAAAATAAATATATGCAATTATCAATGGCATTCAAAAAAATTTCCTATTGAAAGTCATTAAATTTTGGTTTTTCACTTAAAAAGATAAAAATGCGTGTCTTGAACTGTAGTTGAATGACCGTATATTATCGCTGCAGTAGGTGGAGGAGCTATCCTGACGAAATAAAGTAATGATTTGTGTATCAATTCTGTCTATGATCTTGAGAATCAATTCACATAACCAATTTTAAGAAACAAAAATGGATAGTATTTTTAAATAATCAAATTATATATATTTTTGATTATTTTTCTATATGGCAGCTGACGAGACTTTTATGAGATATTTTTATGACCTTGAGAAGTTACATGAATGAATCAGCTACAAAACTTTTCTTTAGGAAAAATAAAACTTAAAAGAATGGGATATAATTTTATGCGATTCATCTTGAAGGACTAACGGTAGAAGAATTAATTCTAAGGGGAAATAATTTCACCATGCTTTCGGAATGCATCAAGGAATGCCAATTTTTATGCACACTTGATGTGGCAGCTTGCAAGCATCTTCAGGAAATTAGAGGGTCGGCCAGTGAAACGATGGGGGATAAGCTTCATCCTCGAGAGGGAAACAGCCCGGGTGGATTCCGCCATACTTAAAATATTTCTCTGCATTTAACTGTAAATCCTTTATTTCCTCGAGCACAAGCATGCTCCTAAATCAGGTTTTGTCTTGTGTGTATTGTATTTCATTTAATAATATATAGTGTACTTAAGATTAGTAAAGTTATGAATTCTTTATGACTAACAGGAACTGCATGAAGCTGGAAATACTCTAGTTAGTTTGCCAGGAGCAAGGATTCCAGAGTGGTTCGATCAACAAAGAAGGGGACCTTCAACTTCTTTCTGGATGTTCCATTCACTGATCCAGTCTCAAGAGAAAGCTAGACAATGATCTGAACAGTTCGGAATCACAAAAACTTCAGTTGCTAAAACATCAAAGTGTTTGGACATCAAAGATTCATAGACAATAGTTGTGCAACAACAACAACAGTAACTGATTTTATTTGCCCGAATTATTTTGATCAATATAAATCGACCCAAAGAAAAGAAGTATTAGGACTAGAGTGTTCCATTAGGGCACATGATTACTTTTTTTTTTTTTGTTGAAGAATATTTAAAGGAATTAAAATTTGGTGTTTTAGTAGTGACAAAAGAATAAATTTGCTTGTGTTAGAAAAACTGAATGTCATCAGATTGTGAATTGGTGGTAAGAAAATAATATTATAAATTTGATTTATGTAGTATCTTAGCAAATTATTTTGGCTTCATAATTTGAAATAGTGTATCTAGCTAAATAATAGCCCCAATATTTTGAAATTATTTAAAGAAATGGGAAATGGGTATTAGTAATTTTCGATAATGCAGGCAATAATAAGTAAATATATTAAGGTTTAAACACTTTTTTTATGTGATTTAGTATTTTTTTTCTTGTAATTTTTTTCGTTTAAGTCTTTACAAAATATGTTTCTTTTATTTTTCATCCTTAAAATATTTTAAATAATATTTTTTTTCATTGTTCAAAACACTTTTTTTATTGTTCAAAGTGTTTTAAGAACAAAAAATAAAATACATTTTACAATGATTAAAACAATTTTTTTAAGAGCAAAAATGAAAAAAGATGTTAAATTGGAGTTACTAAAAAAAATATTGAAGCCATATCAAACCAAATTTATTGAACATAACCACTCAGCCAACTATTTGTTTTCTACAATCAAGCCGAGAGAGAGACTAACAGGCAACAGCCCAAATGGACCATTAAACCTAGACAGTAAAATAGAAAACTAAAGCAACTAAATAAGCAAGCAAAGATTCAGGAGGTATTTTGTGCATTATAATTAGACATGCATTCAATGGGTCAAAATATTTATTTTGTTTATTCTTTTTTAAAATGTAATATTTTTTATAAGCTAAATTTTTTATTAAATGAATCAAACACAATTGTTTTTTGTTAGATTTTTTATTAATTTTTTTTGTGATGATGTCATATTTCACTCCACTCCATTGACTCATATTTATCTATCCATCATAAATAGAAAATTAAGTATACCATATTCGAGATAAAGAGTTTCAATGACCATAATAAGGATGAGTTTCAAATTCTTTTTTCAATGAGACATTACAATGTCTACTCTTTGTATATAGATTCGAAATATTTGTAGAAGTCCGTCTGAAGTAGTTTCAATCAATAAAATCTTTTGTCGTTTTGACCTTAAAGGTTAAGGATGCGTTGATACTTACTCAATTCAGGTCGATAAGTCTATGTAATCAATAGTCAATAGTGTTTAATTTTTAAAATTTAAATATATATATATATATATTATATTTCATATAATAAAAATAATAATAATTTAATACAAATTAGCTGGTTAACGAACTGGATCAACGGGTTCAGATATTAAAAGTCGTGATCCAACCCAAAATTTAATGGGTTTGATTGTTTCAGTTCGGATTTAACCTAAATACAAAAAATTATCCAATCCAAATTGTTTGGATTGATTTGGATCAATTCAAGTTCAAAAATGATTCATACCCATTTACACCCTTAACTTTCATTACCAAATAAATAAATAAATAAAATAATTGTTAAATATGTCTTCCATATTTATTGAATATAATTTTCTTTTCTATTTTTTGTTAATAAATTTGCCTACATATTCTCCTTTTCCCCTCAGACCTCTCTCAAATCTCTCTCCAAAAAGTTTGTTTAGTGCTGTATTATAATTATTAATTATTTATTGGGATCTTAGGGGGATTAGGTGAACTTCCAAACCATTCAACGTTACTAGTTGAATCTGATTCCAAAACTGTCATTCAATTGTTAGTGGATGGTTGTCTAAGTCATCATGCTAGTTTTCGAATTGCTAGTGGATAAGCAAGAGGTGCTTGCTCACATAATTAAACTTTAGAGAGATAAAATAGGAAGGTAATTCCTTTGCTAAACACGAGATAACGATGGATTCAGGCGTTATATTCTTTTCAAGTAGTTTGACAGCTGATTCTTTAGCCGCTGGCATGTTTCATTAAGTTTGTCTCTTTGTTTGGCCATGGTCGTTTTGCCCCTTTATCCCAGGAAATAAAAAATTCGTTTTCATTTTTGTAAACCTATTTTTGGTCTTTGTTCCATAGTGAGATCTGAGAAATGTGTGGTGAGAAAATAGAAGAAGAGTAAGGAATGGGAGTCTTTAAATCAATTTAATTAAAAAATGAAAAAAGATATATTTAATAATTATTGAAGATTAACAATTGTCATAAAAAATTGTTAGAACCCAAGAATGCACCCTTTTCTCATATCTACTTGATGATCTGATCATGTTTGAGTCAAATGAGAAAATAATACACCTAGGTGCTGATTTTTTTTTAACAGACCAAATATATATATTATTAGGTCAATTATCATTGTATATTTTGTTTGATATTTTTCAAAAAGTTGACTTTTCTATTTAATTAAATTGGAAAATGACCTATTTTATTTTTGAAAGGTCCCTGAAAATAATAAAATTTAAAAAAAAGGTTTTTGAAAGTCTCTATATTGTCACTTTAATACCTGTACTTAATTACTTATTAATTTATTGTTATTTTAGTTATTAAAAATATGTTAATAATGTCACTTTAAGTTATACGAAATTTTGAATTAAAATAAGTGATAGTTATACTTTCAGGTACAGGTGCTAAAAAAACTAATTTTTTTTAAAAAATAACCACAACAAATAATAACTATTTATATAAAAGTAGTTATAAACCTATAACTAATTTTATAAAAATAGTTATTTTAAATAACTTACTTTTATTTATCCATCAGTTATATAACTAATTATATTTATGAACAGTTATATAATTGATTTTTAAAAATAATAACCAATTATACAAAACTAGTTATGATTATAGTTATTATAACTACTTTAATATAGTTATTATAATTACTTTCAATCTAGTTACTTATTAGTTAGTTATGGTTATAGTTATTTAAAGGTAAAAAAAAAAACCAAATAAATAAAAAATTATCAATTTAGGGTAGTTTCGAAACTATTTACCAATCTAGGACTGTTGGTCACGCGCAGAACTGGACATGACTGGTCACGCCCATGTGTGGGTCAGGGTTTAGGGTGTGTGGATATATGTTGTGTTTAAACCAACGTACACTGAACCCATAAATCCACACACCCTAAACACTAAATCATTAACCTAAACCCCCCAAACCCTATCCACTAAAACTAAACCGAAATCCGTAAACCCTAAATCTTTACCCCAAGCCCCCAAACCCTAAAACTAAATCAGAATACATAAACCCTAAATCTTTACCCCAAGCCCTAAACCCTAAACATAACATAAACCCTAAAACTAAACTGGAATACATAAACCCTAAATCTTTACCCCAAGCCCCAAACCCTAAACACAACATAAACCCTAAAACAAAACCGGAATACATAAATCCTAAATCTCAACCCAAGCCCTAAAACCTAAACACAACATAAACCCTAAAACTAAACCGGAATCCATAAACCCTATGTTGTGTTTAGGCTTTGGGGGCTTGGGTTAAAAATTTAGGGTTTATGGATTCCGGTTTAGTTTTAGGGTTTATGTTGTGTTTAGGGTTTAGGACTTGGGGTAAAAATTTAGGGTTTATGGATTCCGGTTTAGTTTTAGGGTTTATGTTGTATTTAGGGTTTAGGGCTTGGGGTAAAGATTTAGGGTTTATGGATTCAGGTTTAGTTTTAGGGTTTATGTTTAGGGTTTAGGGCTTGGGGTAAAGATTTAGGGTTTATGTATTCCAGTTTAGTTTTAGGGTTTATGTTATGTTTAGGGTTTAGGGCTTGGGGTAAAGATTTAGGCTTTATGTATTCCGGTTTAGTTTTAGGGTTTATGTTGTGTTTAGGGTTTAGGGCTTGGGGTAAAGATTTAGGGTTTATGTATTCCGATTTAGTTTTAGGGTTTATGTTGTGTTTAAGGTTTGGGGCTTGGGGTAAAGATTTAGGGTTTACGGATTTCGGTTTAGTTTTAGTGGATAGGGTTTGGGGGGTTTAGGTTAATGATTTAGTGTTTAGGGTGTGTGGATTTATGGGTTCGGTGTACGTTGGTTTAAACACAACATATATCCACACACCCTAAACCCTGACCCACACATCCACACACCCTAAACCCTAACCCACATATCCACACACCATAAATCCTAACACACATATTCACACGCCCTAAAACCTAATCCATATATCCACACACCCTAAACCCTAACCCATATACCCACACGCCCTAACAACTAAACACTAACACGCTAAACCCTAAAACTAAACCGAAATCCATAAACCCTACCTCTTTAACCCAAACCCTAAACCGTAAACACTACACATTAAACCAACATACACATTAACAATTTCCTATGAACCTGACATCTAGAAAACAAGAAAATTTTTAGATGTTCGAAGATTAAATCATAATTTTGAGGCACTTAGAAATATTTTTTGGAAAACTGTTTTGACCAAATCCCCTTCGAAAATTTGGCCAGAGCTTCTCCTCTCAATTTCGAGCGTTTTGACACAAACTACGCCTCAATCGGACATTCCAGTCAAAAGTTATGACCGTCCGAAGTTTATATACGCATCAGTTCATCTGTGCATGACACGTGGCAGAAGTAGGTCATGCCCAGTTCTGGACGTGACCAACAGCCCCAGATTGGTAAATAGTTTCAAAACTGCCCTAAATTGATAATTTTTTATTTAATTTGTATTTATTTGGTTTTTTTGCCGTTATTTAAATAACCAAATTATGAGCATCCCTTCATCAGGGATCTTTTTTAATTTTTATTATTTAGAGAAACTAAATTAACGACTTAACCCATCACACTTTTAAGGATGAAATTAATATTTTTTATTATTAAAATGATAGTTATATATAAATTTATTAGATACATTATAATATGATAAACGATTCCTTACATTAACACATGCTCTTGACCTCCTTAAACCAAAATCCTGACTTCACCCATAGTCATTTCTAAACTTAGTTCAACAATTTTTGTGATCAAATTATCACAAAGAAATAAACATGTCAAACTTCCATACACCATTTTTTTTAGTATCAGCAAAGAAAAAGGAAAACAGAAAGGAAACTATACATGGGGGAAAACCACCCCAAGACTATTAGCTAACAGAAGCTGATCATCACTCTTAGCTCTCGTCTTGGCAAAGAAATCTGCAACTTGATTTCCTTCACACAGAGAATGGATTTTAGCCTGCCACAGTCTATTAAGGAGGTCCATGATGTTATTGATAACAGTTGCATAATGATGAAACACTGAATTGGCATCATTGACAAAGTCAACAACATGTTTAGAATCTGAAAAACAACAACCTTGGCCGAGTTAAGGTTCCAAGCAATGGATAGGCCTTGCAACATGGCCATAAGTTCAGCATACAAGATATCTTTTATCCCCAATGTAACCATAAAAACCTGTAATCCATTGGTCCCCATGAATTACCAAGACAACTACCATGAACATTAATTAACGATGGTGCCTTTCATAGACCAATTGAAACATGGAGCATGAATGCACTTTTATGCTTTATTTAGATACAGAGTGAAATAAAATGAAAGAAATAAGAAAGTAATAGGAAATCTAAAAATAAAAAATAAATAAAGTGAAAAATGTATTATTTAAATGGATAAGAATAGGAAAAAATAGAAAATCTTCTCCTCATACTTGGAGGAGTGAAAAAATGGAAATAAATAAATGAATAAACTTTATAAAAATATTTTTTACAAATTTATTTTGTACTAAATTAGTTTTTCTTAAAATAAAAATATTTTTTAAAAATAAAAAAAATTTAGAAAAATATAAATCATTTCCCTCATTCTATACCAATTTGGAAGAAGTTATTCTAATGAGTCTAAAAAAAACTCTTCTAATATTTTGTCAAATAAATATTGAAATTTGATATATATACATATATGTATATATCTTATTTTCAATTTTCTTATTTTTTTTAAAAGAAAAATGCTAACAATACACTCTAACACACTTTTGAATGCATTCCTTTTTTTTCTTTTTTGTAGGAATGTATTCTCACTTATTAACTGAAATTTATTGTAAATGAAAAAAATTTATGGATCATATTTTATGATTTTATAATTTTTCACAAATTTTAACTAGACATAGAAAGTGTGTTTGAAGAAATGTGTTCGAAAATGAATTCATAGTGCAACCCTTCTATTCTTTTGATCTATTTCCATGCATATATTCTACATAGAAACATAGGGTTAGTAAATTTATGGTAACAATGAATGTTTATTGTATTGGGTAGAGTCCAAACATATTTATTGGAAGAAATAATATATGTACATTTTTCCTTCTTTTCATTATCATATTACCAATTGTATCCCATTAGTCATGTGTTGATCGACTCACTTATT
Organism: Glycine tomentella; assembly: GCA_007407185.1. Lineage (NCBI taxonomy): Eukaryota > Viridiplantae > Streptophyta > Magnoliopsida > Fabales > Fabaceae > Glycine > Glycine tomentella. The sequence goes on along the minus strand of PYAF01001287.1, from coordinate 623,230 downwards.
TTATTCAAAGGGATTGTGTATCCTATTAATCATCTTTGTCATGTGATGATTAATTCCTTTGATCGACCCTGTAACTTTAAGTCTTTTTCATGCTTATGCACTTGAGACTGAGGAGTTGTGCATTGTATTGTATCGATTGTCTGCCGACCAATCCCTCAACACTTTTTAGGGTCCCCATGATAGTTGGTGATTGACCGATCGATCCTCACCTAGTACTCGCAATGTTTCGCTTGTTGTAACAATCACTTGGAGATTTCGGGATAACAATCATGGTGTTTGATAGAGAAATGAATGCTTAGATAGTTGTTAAATGGATGAGGGGAAGATAGGCATAAAATCCAAGTTGTAGCCTAAGGGTAAACAAACTACACTTTTATAGTCGAATGGGTCTACACTAGGCCTCTAGTCTCCTAAATATGATCTAGCTACATAAACCCTTATCATATTCATTTTTTTTAACATGAACAAGGAAACAATAATAGTGAGATAACATTAAATGGATAGTAAAGATAGTAACATCACAAAGTTTTTTGGTATCTAATTAACCCTCAACAATGGTAAAGTTAGCCTCTCATATTCATGAGAGACCAAAAACAAGAATGGGAATACAAGGAGAGGAAAAGAATGGAGAACAAGGAAGCACAATAGCACCCAATATATTCTTGTTTCTAAACTCTCTCAATCTTTTACCCTAAAAGTTTTGCTCCTTTTTAAACTTTTTGCTCCAAAAAGTAGACTCTCAAAAAGGCTTGCACGCTTAGCTTGGGATCCGTGCTAAGTGCACACAGAGAACAATATTGGTTTAAGTGGTTACACGTTTAGCCCAAATTAGTGATAGTGGATATTAACATTTAGCTAAACACGCATTAAACTTTAGATCTGCTTCCAACAACCTTTAGATGCTTGCGACGTGGCCTTCCAAGTTGTCTCATATGCACTATGCTCAATTTGGCTTGCTAAGCTCAGTTTGGCACGCTAAGCACGCTTATTCATCAACCCAAAAATGCTTTCTTCTTTGTTGGTACACCAAAATTCTACAAACACAACTAAAACTAATGAATTTACTAAAATTAACTTCAATAAGCTAAAAAAATCTAAAAGACATTAATTTGTAACTTATTGAGAACAAAATAAATAATAAATGAAAAAACTAAGATAATTGTTATTCAAGTTCAATACAAAAACAAAGCATGCATAATAATTATCAAGTACCCCCACCATACACAAAAGAAGAAGATCAAGGATTACATCAACCTCGGACTAAGGAGAAGACCAAATTTGTTAGCAAGTAAACTTGGTAAGAACAATGATCATATTCTAATGAACAAGTTTTTGTTGAGAGAGAAAGAAAAAGTAGAGAGAGAGCAAGAGAGAATACTCACTCTAATAGGGGCATGAAGTGAAAACTACCCAACTATCATCCTGTATTACTGCCCACCACAACAACATTCAGATGAGCGATATGAACGCCTTTCATAATATATTGAATAACAGTGAAGGAATCATATTCACAAATTAAGTGTATGATACCTTTATCAAACGCTAAATTGATGCCCTTGTAGATCACATGAAAAATTGAATTCATTTGGTGTTATTAAAAAAAATGTGTAGTGGTTATTCTTTGGATAACCTCATTTGGTGAAGTTTTTGTTTTTGTTTTTGCTGAATTGAAGAAAACAATACCACCACTAATGGATAAACCATGCTTGGCAAGGCTATTTGCAACCACGTTCCCTTCCCTCGTGACATGGATCAACCTGAAACCTTCAAATGATGAGTGGGAAGACTAACTAGGCACAGTTTTGGGTAGAAGATATCCCTTTCCTAACTAGAACCTTAGAAAAGCCTTTCGCAAGAGCTAATCTCAACCCATGGATAATGCCCTAAAGCTCAACATTAAGGATTGAACAGGAGGCAAGACCACTAGAGAAAAAGACGCTAAATGTTGACCCCTATGGTCTCTGATTACACCACCGCAAGCTACCATACATACGGGATGCCTCCGAGAACGCACCATCACAATTTACCTTGACTTCTAGGGAGGGAGCCAATTAATTTGGTGGATATTTTATTTAGCTCAATTGGGTTTTAGAGTATGGATTTTGTCACAGGTGCAAGAGTTAGAATTAAGTGTTTGGGAAAAACATCGGAGGATGAGGGGGAGTCTGTTTGTAAGGAAGAGTTACGTGAAAAGGGAAATGTGTTTTGCAGGCTAGTTTGGGAAAATAATGATACAAGAAGGGTATTAGTATAACAGGGGAGTGAAAATAACAATTGCGAAAAGTGAAGTGGACAATTTTATATTTCAAAGGAGAAAATATATTAATACTATATAATAAAGGGAAAACTTTATTGAAAAGAAACAGACATTGCATGACTTTCCACTTTGTTGGCGTACGGAACCAATCTAGAAGACAAGTGGACGGTGGGCTTTGCATTGATGAGACGAAAAAATAGCGTTGGGCCCAATAAAGGCAGGCCGTTGAATCCACCGATGCTGCTGATTTGGAAAAACCTAAACCAAAACCGAAACTGCCAATGCCATCAAAATTAGGGCACAAAATATTCCAACGGCAGTCCACAGAGACACGCACCCAAAACCGAACCATTCGACGCTTCACGAGTGCGCATCCTAAGACCCACCTCTTTTTTTTTTTCTCTGTTGTCGTCGCCTCAACGCAACATCAATATATATTATTATATATATATATATATATATAAACCCTACTTGGCTCTCTTTTCACTTGTTCACTTTCTTCCAAACCTCTAACCTACCCCTTTTTCTTCTCCCACCAACTTCGCCCTCTTGTTCCTCGATCATGTCTCACTTCAAGGGCAAGTACCATGGTAATTGTCTGTCTCTCTCTCATGCTGTGATCTATCTTGTAGTTATCGTATCGTGTCTTTCTAGATCTCACTGTTTCTTGTTTTTATCTGCTGATCCGGCTTTCCTTGTTATGTTTGTTTGAATCAATTTGGATTTGTTTGTGACGATTTAGATCTGAGAGATTCAGATCTGGCTTTCTATGGAAAACTTCATGAAAAAAACTAGTTTGTGACTGTTTGTCCATGTGCTCTTCAAGGGATTTTGTTCAAATCATCAATTTAGTCCATGAAGTATCACTCTCTTTCTTAATTCCTTGATTTAATGAAATTAGATAAGCAGTTCCTGAAAGTGTTGAATATCCATGAGTTTAGTCCCTGAGTTAATGTATTTTGCGAACATCGGCAGATTAATTTGATGAATTTTTCAAATCTTGAAGCACTGTCGCATGGTTTCTAATGCTTTTGGGACTACTTATATAATCTCATTAGTTTAAGGACTATTTAGGAGATAAGGTGATATACTTCATGGATCAATTTGATTGATTATTCGTTTTTGTTTTTAGTTATAGAATTTTTCATCAGGATTGATGTTCCTTTATCTTAAACTGCTTTTAACCTTGTTTAACTAATGAAGGTTCGACTTTTTACCAGTATATCTTTTCATAATTTGGGTTTCGCTATGTTTTATACTGTTTAATTTTTGGAAGTTTTGGAATTGGGGTGTGGTTAATGTTTTGTGTGCTGGTGTTAATTAATGCTTTTGCTTGCAGATGAGCTTATTGCCAATGCTGCTTACATTGGCACTCCTGGAAAGGGTATTCTTGCTGCTGATGAGTCAACAGGGACAATTGGCAAGCGTTTGGCCAGCATCAGTGTAGAGAATGTTGAATCCAACAGGCGTGCTCTTAGGGAGTTGCTTTTCACCGCTCCCGGTGCTCTTCAATATCTCAGTGGTGTCATCCTCTTTGAGGAAACCCTCTACCAGAGCACAGCTGCAGGTACTCTCAACATTTTTGAGTATCTTAATTGGTTTGAATCATTAATTGATGAGCATTGCATCATTGGGTTGAACATGCACTGACTGATATTTTGTCGATCTAGGTTTTAAATTGTGGTCACTGCATGGTGATCCTTGATATTGTAGAAAATTGCTTCCTAATGAGGCATGTGTTATTGCAATTGGGGTTTTTGACTTAAAATTTGCATCTGCTTATTCTTTTTCAAAACCTTGTTTGCCAACATGGTTTTTTTTCTCTCTTTAATTTTCCTTTGTGCAAAACTTAGATTCTTTGAATGTTGTTGGTGCATTTCTCCAGTCAAAAGTTTCACTTTAGTAATTCATTTAATTCTCTGATCAGAATTGGAGTTTCAACTCAGTAATCTGCATAATAAAGATGTGTATTCAAGGTGAATCTTTAATTTTGATCCGAGAACAACAACTTATCTAAGTTATGATCTTATCCTTTTGGGGTTGCCAATATGCTTTTACTCTTGTGTGGTTCTTTGTATGAATGAAGATGGATGATATTGACATTGCTCTTACACTGACAATGGTTTGAATGGATTTTATGCAGGCAAGCCCTTTGTGGATGTCTTGAAGGAGGCTGGTGTGCTTCCTGGCATCAAGGTTGACAAGGGCACAGTTGAGCTTGCTGGCACTAATGGAGAAACCACCACTCAGGGTCTAGATGGCCTTGGTCAGCGTTGTGCCAAGTACTATGAAGCCGGTGCACGTTTCGCCAAGTGGCGTGCTGTGCTGAAGATTGGTCCCAACGAGCCATCTGAGCTGGCTATCCATGAGAATGCCTATGGCTTGGCCAGATACGCGGTCATATGCCAGGAGAATGGCCTGGTTCCCATTGTTGAGCCTGAGATCCTTGTTGATGGACCTCATGACATTCACAAGTGTGCTGCTGTCACCGAGCGTGTCCTTGCAGCATGCTACAAGGCTTTGAATGATCACCACGTCCTTCTTGAGGGTACCCTATTGAAGCCAAACATGGTCACCCCCGGATCCGATTCTGCTAAGGTTTCCCCTCAGGTGGTTGCCGAGCACACTGTTAGAGCCCTTCAGAGAACCGTGCCTGCTGCAGTTCCTGCTATCGTTTTCTTGTCTGGTGGGCAGAGTGAGGAGGAGGCATCCGTCAACCTCAATGCCATTAACCAGGTCAATGGAAAGAAGCCATGGTCACTCTCTTTCTCCTTTGGAAGGGCACTTCAACAGAGCACCCTTAAGGCATGGGGTGGAAAAGAGGAGAATGTGAAGAAGGCTCAGGAAGCCCTTTTGGTAAGAGCCAAGGCTAACTCAGAGGCAACTCTGGG
>PYAF01001287.1:603587-617982 GCA_007407185.1 Glycine tomentella | reverse complement strand
AGAGTGAGGAGGAGGCATCCGTCAACCTCAATGCCATTAACCAGGTCAATGGAAAGAAGCCATGGTCACTCTCTTTCTCCTTTGGAAGGGCACTTCAACAGAGCACCCTTAAGGCATGGGGTGGAAAAGAGGAGAATGTGAAGAAGGCTCAGGAAGCCCTTTTGGTAAGAGCCAAGGCTAACTCAGAGGCAACTCTGGGCACCTACAAGGGTAACTCACAGCTTGGTGATGGTGCCTCAGAGAGTCTCCATGTTAAGGACTACAAGTACTGATCAATCTAAGTGCGGGTAGGAATCGGTATTATGGGTACAGACCGAATCTCTTGTTAATGAGTATTGTGCTTTGACTCTTCCCAAAATAATAATGGTTTGGAATTTTGCTTTTTGTTTTTCCTAGTGTTCCTTCATATCAATTTTAGTAATTCGGTGAATTGGTCGAACCTGTGCAAACAGGGGAGGGGATGTAACTTTCTTTTCTTGAAGACACCACCTTGCTGTGAATGAGGCTTTGTGTTTGTTTTGCAATTATCTGTCTTTGTGTTTTCATATTTATATGAAAGTCTCCCATCGATAATTTCACTAAATTATTTGTTAGAAAATCTTAGATAAACGTTGTTGATAAATTTTCCTAAAAATAAATATTTGCAATTATCAATGGCATTCAAACAAATTTTCTATTGAAAGTCATTAAATTTTGGTTTTTCACAAAAAGATAAAAATGCGTGTCTTGAACTGTAGTTAAATGACCGTATATTATCGCTGCAGTAGGTGGAGGAGCTATCCTGACGAAATAAAGTAATGATTTGTGTATCAATTCTTTCCATGATCTTGAGAATCAATTCATATAACCAATTTTAAGAACAAAAAATAGATAGTATTTTTAAATAATTGAATTATATATATCTTTGATTATTTTTCTATATGGCAGCTGAGTAGACTTTTATGAGATATTTTTATGACCTTGAGAAGTTACATTAATGAATCGGCTACAAAACTTTTCTTTAGGAAAAATAAAACTTAAAAGAACGGGATATAATTTTATGAGATTCATCTTGAAGGACTAACGTGGCAAATCAAAGAAGCTCATTTGTGGGACAACGACCTTATTGTCCCACTTTTTTAAAAAAATATACCGAAAACTTAAATTTTACTATTGTGTCACATGGTGTATTTGGCTATAATCAAAAAGGGATCGTTATGGATAGGTGGAAGTGAAATACGTCCACCTTATCTTTTTTATTACAAGTAAGTTCTATTTTTGTATTATTTATTTTTTGTAATTTATTTTAATGTATTTATTTTGTTAATATATAGGTATTAGGTTTGAAACATTAAGTTAAAGGATATGTAGTTAAAAATTAGGATTGTTAATTTATAGGATAGACGATTATTTTAGTTTATGATTGTTTGGTTATTATAATTCATATATATAAATATTTGTATTATTTATTATTTGTAATTTATTATTATATATTTATTTTGTTCAAATATAGGTTGTAGGTTCGAAACATTAGGTTAGAAGATATGTAGTTAAAATTTAGGATTGTTGATTTATAGGATAGACGATTATTTTAGTTTATGATTGTTTGGTTATTGTAATTCATATATATTTTTGTATTATTTATTATTTGCAATTTATTATTATATATTTATTTTGTTCAAATATAAGTTGTAGGTTTGAAACATTAGGTTAGAGGATATGTAGTTAAAAATTAAGATTGTTAATTTATAGGATAGATGATTATTTTAGTTTATGATTTTTCGTTATTATAATTCATATATATATATATATATATATGTAGAGTTATTTTTTAAATTTATTATTATATATATTTTTTGGTAGAATATATATTTTTAATTTATTATTATAAATTTATTTTGTTAAAATATAGGTTTTAGGTTTGAACATTAGGATGGATCACGATCAAGATATCCCAGTACCTCCAACGACTGAGCTTGCAATGAGCGTCATCGACCCGGGTCCATCTGTACAGACTCTTGACGTTACAGGATAGACACCTATCCATGAATTGTGGAATTCGCAGGGGGATCCGACGGCGCAGGATCATGTCCTTAATGTGAGACATGCTGCGACACATGATCATCAGGCTATACATGAGGACATCCACCCGTGGCTTATACAGGCGGGTTTTTACCACGTTGCGTGTCTGCGTAACCACGAGGTAACCATGTTGTATAATATATTATGGTGTTACGATTGTATTGTAATGTATATCTAACTATGGTAGAATATTCTATTTCAGATCGACCACCACCTTGTCTTAGTGCTTGTTAAGCGATGACACCCTGAGACACGGACATTCCATACGACCATGGGTGAGGTGACCATTACCCTAGAGGATGTACATCATCTATTGGGGTTGTCGACAGATGGTGAGGTGGTCTCAGGCCGCCACGGACGACATAACTTTCGCGAGATAGTTGGTGAGCTTCTAGGGGTTCAGCCTGCTGCGGGTCGCGATTTACATGGAGGTTTATTGGGGCTCCACTATTTACGGGAGCAATTCGATGATTATGTCGTCCATGCTATCACAGAAGTTGGATGCATCAGATACACCGTGCAATCATATTGCGTATTTTAGGCGGGATGCTGTTTGTCGACACCGCGTCCAGCTTTGTGCCAGCTTGATATTTGCTTTATTTGGATGATTTCGAGTGCACTGGTTCGTTTAACTGGGGATCTGCTGTGCTTGCATCGTTGTACAGGGAGTTATGCAAAGCCACACGTGCATCACGTCGCGAGATGGGTGGATGTGCACTGTTGTTGCAATTGTGGGCTTGGACGAGATTCCCGACTATCTCTCCAGACCTTCCGCGGGTGGACGATCAAGATATCCTTGAGCGTGAGATATAGGTATTGTAATTGTGGGTTTGTCATTATTTGGAGTATATGTTGTTGTTGCTAATATTTTGTTGTTGCAAGTTTAATGTGTATGAGATGCGCCAAACCAAATATACTCATATTCGAAGATATCGTCATTACATGGATGTCATGCGTAGGAGAGACATTCGTTGGAGGTCGTACAATATTGTTGACCTAGTTCATCCATCGGATGTTGACATGGCTAGACGCTGGTTGGCCGTATGTCCTTTAATTTGTTACAAGAGCGTCGTATACCAACAGCCGGATCGAGTTCTGTGTCAGTTTGGGTTTGACCAGCCTATCCCAGATGAGCCGATTAATTGTAGTGAGTTGTTGACAACTAGTATTATCGAAAAGACAAACATCAATTGGAGGTAGCAACATGGTTTCTTCATTGCCCAATGGGCAGATAAAGATGTCCTTGTCTTGCAGGATCTTACTCTGATGAGGCGAGACAGGAATTTATCTGTGAACAGTGAGTACATGCAGTGGTACTACTCTGTGACATGTTGTTGGATGACTCGTAGAGCTGCGATCAACGCACATGTGGTTAACATGTTGATTATATTATTTTTTATATTTAATGTTGACTTAATATTGTGCATGCCTAATAATACTTAATATGCAGACTAATCGCACTGAGATAATTGTGCACATGGCATCGCCAGAGTCGCAGGCGCAGTGGGCATTCGACATGAGTCAAGTGTATGACAAGGCGGTTCGGCTTCTGGCTGCATGTGATGACTTGGATAGAGTGATAGATCCTGGAGATATTGCACCTCCGCCTGTACGTCGTCAGACTGAGGCGCCTCCACCGGTGGTTTGTACTAAATGTCATGTGCGTCACGAGGGGTTACCCCTCCACCAGTCAACCCCACCCATTGTTGATACACTAGTTGTTGTACCACCTATTCCTCCTCATCCTCCAGGCATCTTCTATGCACCCAACTACCCTTCCGGACCAACACAACAGTACTTTTGGTCGCCGCAGTTTCAAGCAGGATCGTCTAGTAGTGCATAGGACACGTTTCCACCATCGCAATATCCCCCATGGTTTACAGTTCCTTCGATGCTGCAACATGGGTTTTCATTTCCATCTTATCCTATGTATGCAACTGGGCCTATTTCGCAGGTCACATCGGGCTTTACAGAGATGTCAGAGTTCAATGAAAAAATTGGAAACAAATATGTCAAAAACCAATTTCAAAACATGGGGATAGTCTTAGAAAGGATTGGTCAATATGGATCAAACTTAAGACAAAAGAAACAAGAGTAAGATGAAATGATGAAACAAATACTGTGAAAGTATCGATGAGTGGTGGGAAAAAAACTAGTTGTATGAATTTGTGATATATAAGATTATATATAATATAATTTTGTCTTAATGGTATACTGCTAATTAGTTGTAAATATGTAGGAAAATCCACAATATGGAAAATTCAGGTATAAAGGACTTATCTTTGGGGATGATTTGACTGCCTTATTCAAAGATGTGGTAGCTACTGGAAAATATGGATTGACCCCATCTTTAGGGACATTTTCCATAAACATAGAAGAAAATGATTATGTGTATCGTCCATCCTTGGAGGGTATTGATGGTGTCAACCTTGAAGAAGGATCAGAAGATAGTGAAGAAATTGAACCTAAACCAAGTGTTGGTGTTAGTAGTGATTTAGGAAATATAAATATAAGCTTCTCACAAGGAACTAATAGTGAGATGAGCCATGGGAAAAGGAAAATAGATGGACCTATTGAAACACCAAAGAGCAAGGAAAAGTTGAAAATTCCTGCATCAAAGAAAATAGCGGATGCAATAAGTAGAATTATGACAGTCTCTGAGTCACGCTCAATTGTTGTAAACACACTCATGAGTTGTGGTACTTCTATTGGTGAAGTCATGGATGAAATCACAAAAATGGAGGTTATCACAAGTGATATGGATTTGTATTCACGCTGTTCTCAACTAATGATGTCTAAGTCAACAAGGAAAATGTTTGTAGCTTTAAGAAATCAAGATGAAAAATTAGTCAATTGGCTGAAATTTGCAGCTTATAGTCCATTACCAAAGTAGTTGGATATCAATATTTGAGTGAACTTTTTGTTAAGACATGAGTTTCTTGTTTTGGAAGTGTTGTAATGAAACTACCATTTATATGACTAATGAAAGTATATTTTATTCCAATTCTTTGTCAAATATTTGTACACTTAATTTTTCTATCATATATGTATTAATTGCAAGTTATATTATTACTTTAGTGTCATGTTTTTACACTCTCATTTCTGGAAAAGGTTTTTCGAAGACAAGTACACATAGTTATGGAAAAGACATTCTAGAACTTGTAGAGTTCCAGAATGATTGTTCCAGAAGGGTATTTTTTTACACTCTTATTTTCGGAAAAGGTTTTCCAGAAGCGTATACACGTTTTATGGAAAAATTCATTCTGGAAATACAAGGTGTCGCAATGTGGCGATTACGACGGGGTGATGATAAAAATAAAATATAAAGAAATAGTGTTTTCCAAAAAAGGAAAACTGAGTGAGTCGTCACCAACATTTATTAAAAAAAAACGTCAGAAAAATCAAGAAATATAAGAAATGATTTACTATTTGATAGAAAAGAGTTCGGGGGTCATTTACTCACGGAGAAGATGTTAGCACCCACATATCTGTTATGAAGACGACAATTTTCAATCGAATGTGTGAATTGACTAATGCAAAATTATTGCAGTATAAGGTCTATGCCCAAAAAAAGGGGGGTGAAAATGACAATTTGCAAAATTTCCTGACTTTTATTTTAACAGTTTTACTACCTATTAAGCATTTCGTAGTTACTCTTTAAAGGCAATTTGTACATTTAAGGCGATTTTTTACACTTTGCTAAAAAAAGGTGGTTTCTTGTTCATATAAATTACGAACATTTTGTCACAACTATACGTCAAGTTCAACTGCAAAGTATTTGATCTTATGCAGAAGCTTTAACATTAAGACTTTGGTTAATTAATTTTCCTAAAACATTTGACAAGTTGCCGTTATCCTTATTTGGCTAATAATATGTTAATGATGCTTCAAAAGTTAAAAGGTAGCTTGTTATTTTTAAAATATTAAAATATGATAACCACAAGTAGTACATATGCAGTAATCAGAAATAAAACCAAACTCGTTTTTAATTGATGGGTACATCTGAATTGTTTATTTTGTTTCCAGTATTTGCTCAGAGTTGTGTTAAGGATTGAGTTGGTCTGCAGTTTAACAAAAGCTACACAGAATCCTCCTCCCCTTGTTAACATAGCCATAAAGTGATACAACAAAACCACATGGGAACAAAGCACAAGTGGTAAAGTGACAGTTAAAATACCAGGGTAACTGCGTGTTAACACCACTAACCAAGACAGAAAACTAACCTTAACCTTAAAACAAAAATGGAAACGATCAAACTGTGAATCTGACTGGCAACACGACGTGTCTATCAGACTAGACAGGTATGCTACCATATTCTGCAATGACAACTACATACATATGCACATATATATTATACACAACATTGTTATCAACAAGTCAATCCTACACGCTTCCTTAACAAGTCAATGATCTTCTACTACATGTAAGAAGATTAAGATCTGACATATGCCCATATATTAACAAGGAGTAATGCTGAGACCAATACAGTTGCAGAAACTGCAAGAACACAAGACCACGTGGTGTGGTTAGAGGAAACCTTTGAGGTGTAGCGGCCTCTTCTGCTCACTAGAAGGTCTTTCGACCCCGAGATGGATTCTGCAGTTGCAACATGTTGCTGACCTATCTTTCTTGGGTCAGTTGACTCGGGAGATGCTTCCTCTGGTTCATCAGAATCATCAGTAACAGTGGAACTCTCATCAGAAACAGTGGAACTCTCATCAGCAGCATGGTTTTCTGAAGCTTTCTCTTCCTGCAAAATAGGAACACAAAAGTCTCAGCGCACATTCAGTGACATCTATGGAGTTATTAGAGATATAAGTTGAATAAGCAAACTTCTTACCGCACTAATGATGGTTTTTGAGTTATGGTCTTCTGGGGCACAAGCACAACTCCCATCTTTTGCTGTCTCCCGAGAACCAAGCGGACGCCTAACAACTTCCAATCGTAATCTCCTTGGTGCAATACCTTGTGATTGTATCATCGTGTTCATGTTTGGCTGTTCATTTCTTCCTTGACGAGTCCTTATTCTGATTCCAGTATCACCATTAACAAATGCATCAAAGTTTCTTGGTTGCTCACAATAGTTGACCACATTGTGCACTTGGCCCATAGTACCATCATTTGAGAAAGCCATCTGGGGATTGTTCTGAAATAATCCTACATTGCTCTTCTGCTCAACTGCCTCCTTGGGATAATCATCATGTAATGCTTGCAGATGCTGCAGCAGAAAATAGAAGATATAATAAACTCATTAAATAGATAGAACAAAAATTGCAATTTGATATGTCATATTAGATAGAGGGCAATTAACATAAAAACATGAATGAATAAAGGGTGAAGATGCCACTAGGTGTTTCAAAACTAATAGAAGTCATTTTGATGGAAGAAATCTAAAATGACCGAAGGATAAAAGGGATCAGAGCTATTACTCACCGGCATATTGGCCATTTCCACATCTGAGTCACTGCCTGATCCATTGTCCTTAGGATTAATGAAGGATGAGCTAAGATCTAGACTGCTGGTAGCATAAGAGAATGAATCCCAATTAACATCCGGGTCAAAAAATTCTGAAATATTCTCATTTGTACCATACTGAAGTTCTGATTGATTGTTAGCTTGATAGTAAAAATCTGCTGGGAAATGTGCATGGACAGGGGAGAACAATTTGTCGTCTAATTGCTGATTTGTTGGGTCATAAAATATGTCCACGTTCAACGGCTGATCCTCCTGAAGTAGTCAGCATCAAGTATAGTTACAGAATCAACAAATTCAATGTTTTGAAGTCAAATTAGGGGGAGGGTGAAAACAAGAGAAAGGAAAAAAGCAATCATAGATTTAAACTCAATCAGCCAATCTAACCTCTGCAACTGGTTCAACAATTTGATATTGTGCATCAGGAGCATCACATCTATCACTATGAACATCACCATGGGTTATAATGCTGGACATTGCTTCCTCAGAGTTCTCGGAAATAACAGCTAGAGGCTTATCATCTTCAGTAACCTGTGAGGACGATGCTGGAACCAGAGCTGAATCAGATTGTATTTCGTCTGGAGAGTAATTGGCAGTTGTAGGAGTTGAAGCAGTCTGCTCCACAGCATCACCATTTGAAGCTTCAAGACTCTCATCTTGTTTCTTAAATAATCGACAAAGGACATATGGATTCTGTGATAAGTCAAATCAACCAAATTAAAAGTCAGCAACACATCATCATCATCATATACACTCTAATCTAAGATAGACATAAATTGCAGTAGCTTTATGATAAATAATATATATAGACTTGTAGGTACTACTGCATAAGGGTTACAAGCAGTTGAACCAGAGGTAATGGAAATGCATAATAGTACAATGAACTAGAAAAAGGCAACATAAGAAAAACCAAAAACATTTAGAATCAAAATAACTAGGTGTAGAAGTAATTCAAACAGATATTAGATACAACAGTCAATATGGTTTGACTCAAAGTCAGCAAACAAGAGCTTCTTACGGACATTAAAACTATGAGAAAAGTAGTAAAAGAGCAACCCTTGGACTTAAAAAACAAGACAAGAAACAAATCTTTAAAACAAAAATCTATTAGCTGAAATCTGTAAATTGATTCCTCTATCAACCAAACCACAAAGTCTCTAACCAAATAGCAAGAAGAAGAAACGTAAATTATCATTCATCAAATCAAACATTGAGGGATAAAAACCAGCTTAACATCTTATACACGTCAGCCAGGAAAAAAAGAATACGGCTATTACAGTTCAAAGCAATTCAGTGTCAAAACACCATGACAACAAAGATCAAAAGCAAAAATACCAAACAATTAAAAGTAGGAGATAAGACTAGACCTGTCCAGGATTGGTTCCTTCAAGCTCCTTCAAGGTAGGCCTGTACTCATGCATAACCCAATTGGTCCTCTTCCCCTTGGGAGCACGACCGGTATAGAAAACAAGAGTCTTCTTCATTCCAATCAAGGTGGAGCCAGACTTAATCTTTCGATCCTTCCCCGTCGCCTTCCAATAGCCATGATTCGTAGCTCGGTTCAACCTGTGCCCGTTAGGATACTTCCGGTCCTGCGGACAGAAGAAGAACCACTCTGGATCCTTGTTCCGTACCACTGACAAATCTACAACCAACAAACCCCCAAACCCAACAAGCAAATTAAAAAAAAAAAAAAGCAAATCAAACAGCATAGCCACCTTCCACATCATTGTTTACCACTAATTCCATATCCAACAATTCAAAACTACCCTTTTCCCCCAAAATAAGGATAAAACTTAAACACACTACCATAAATGTCTGATCTCCAATTAAAACCAACACTTTTTTATAATCTCTTCTAATCAACAAGATAAAAATGCTGATTTTGATTATAGAACAACAATAGCAGTACTTAAGTTAAGCTCAAAAGAAACATCCTAAAAAGAGAGAAGAACTAGTTCATCAACAGTACCAAAAAGATAAGTAAAGCAAAAGACTAAAACTTTCCCAATTACACAAAAACCCCAAATCAAATTTCCAAAGAGAAGAAGTAAGAAAATATACCAGGCAAGTCCCAAGGCTCCCATTTGCAGACATCAATCTCACGAATAACCCAAACGTCGTCACCATTTCCGTTGATCTTCGAGCGCAGGTAGTAGTCAATAAGCTCCTCATCGGTGGGACGGAAACGGAACCCTAACGGCAGCGTGTTGAGGGACAGCACCGCCGTGCGAGGAGGCGGGTAGCACTCCACAACAGCACCCATCACCGTTTAAGCGCGTTTCGAAAACACCCAGAAGGGCAAAGAGAGAAAAAAGGAGAGAAAGGAGAAATCTTTGAGATAAATAAGGTGAAAAACGAAGTAGGGGAATCGTAGGGATTCTGAGGATTTTGATTTTCGCTGCTTTTTGAGTTTTTCGTCACGGGTTAAAGGGAAGTTGCTGAGAAAATAGAAGGTGGGTGGGGGGTGCGTGTTAGTATTTTTGTTACACAGTGTTTGTGAAATTTAAAGATTATAAATTCCTCGTATCTGCGTTGAATACAACGTGTGTGTTTCACTCTTAACCTGGGTTTTCGACGGAATCACACGGTTGTGCCAGTGTTCGAAGCTGACGTGTCGAACGCGTGAAGATGGTGAAGGAGGGTAAAATGGGAAATGGGGGTTGGTGAAAAACAAGCGTCGAAAGAGATTGTGACACGTGGCGCTAATTGGGGATCGCAAATGACTTGGTGAGTAAGGAATCGTGTGAGTTACCAGTGTGTGAACCTCTGAGTTAAGGGACGTTTGAAGTTTTACGATCAACGACGATGAAAAAGATTTGTAGAATACGCAAAACGACAACGTCCACCAATGCACACAACACAAACATTAGCGTTTTTTTCTGTCTCTCTTCATTATCACTTCTGTCTATTATTTGCCTCATGTTTTTCTCTCTTTAGTCTTTACACTGACTATTGTCCTCCTATTGCTTTTTTCCTTTTTTTTTTCTTTAAGGATGGATATTCATTTACCAACAAAGTTTATCACAGTCCATATATAATTCAATTCTTTAAGAATGTTAACAGAGATTTACTTATTTTATCATATATATTAAAAAAAATTGTTCGAAGAAACAAAATAAATTCACTTTAGTGATTTATATATTTTGAAGGTTAATATTATAACTTTGAAATTTACAATGAATAAATATGTTTAAGTATTTAAATTTTTAACTAGCTACTACTTAAATTATAATAAAAGACTATTTGAATTATTTTAAAAACATATTCAAATTTAAATTTAAAAAATAGGTGAGTTTGTTAACCTACATTCACTTACTTTTAAAAAAGAATTTGTTAGCGAAATTATAATTGCGATTATTTTAAAATATACTCAAAATGTAACTTATAACTTATTATTAACATAATCTTTCTAAAACAACAATATATGTAAATGTATGTACTTAACAAAACTGGCTTAAGAGTGAAGGAAGAAGGGGAATAAAGAAGTTAGAGTTCAAATCTCACTTACTAACATTTTTAACAAAAATAACATACTACCATTACCGATCTAAAAAAAACAAATAAATATATGTTAGCAAATTCTTGTGGGTAAGTTAACTATAGTTATAAAAAAATACACTCAACTACTCAAGGTGCAACATAAAAATAAGAGTGAGTGTAAATTAGTAAATCCTTAACATAAAATAAAAATGAAACAAATAAAATGGTTAAGAGATCAAAATAAAGAAAAAAATATAGATAATTGAAGGAATTCTTTTAGCTTAATACAGATATAGTATTTTTTCCTGGACAGACATAGTATCTAAAATACACATTTAAAGGGGAAAAAGAATATTAAAAATGTTTAAATGAGAGTCTTACTTTTTTTTTATTAAAAAAAATATGCATTGTGATTTAATAGTATAAAGAACAGATTTATACACTATAAAATTATCTCTATTTTTATATTTATTTATTTTTCTTTCTCTTTTCAATTATTATTATAAAATCTCAATCTTTCTTTCTTTTTTCCTTTCTCTTTCTCTCAAGGTGCAGCTTTGTTAGAGTGTGCAAAAATTATTTCTTTTTTCAGAAAATCAGTTCCTTTTTAGGCTAGAGATTATCTTCGCTGTTACTTTCTGCTTATTATAGTGCTGTGTATTATATTGTGGATTTTGTTTTTATTTTCGACATGTTATTTTTTTATAATCTTACCTTTATAGAAATTGCTAATAGCCTGCGGTGGATGTCTCAATAAAGGGTAAAGCGATTGACACTTTCCATTTCTTTTCTTTATTTTTCAATACATGTTCAGATTGGATTCTCTTTGGATGGAAATGGAATTAAAGTAAACTTGAAACCATAAAAGATTTTTTTATTAATGACATTTCTAATCATGAAAGTTTTGTTGAAAACTACTAAATTTACTAACAATAATTATTTAATTGAAAATTAAAGTAAAATTCAAAGTATAAAAGATTTTATTAATGACATTCTACTGATGATGACAATTTTATTTGAAAATTAATAAATTTACTGAGAATCATTTATTAAGTCAAATTAAAACTATAGATTGTTATTTGTTAAATATATTCTAATAATGAGAATTCTATTTGAAAATTAATAAATTTACTATATACCATCATTTATTAAGTAAAATCTTACTCCTTTGGTCATGTGAAATTGTGAAGTACATATATATTTGGTAAATAAAAAGTTACTGAATGTTATTATCTGTAATTTTCTCGGAACGAATAAATTAAAAACTTAAGCTGCTCCAAAGAAATTATATTTTAAATTAATAGAATTATATATGATTTTAAAAGAAGATAAGTTGGAAATGAAGTGTTATTTTATGCGCGACAATAAACGCAGAAATTAAGCCATTTTTAGAAAAAGATATACTCTAAATTATATATTGAAGTAGGTAACATTTATATATAAAAAAATCAATGTTAATTGTCTTATAACTATAAAAAGAAACGCCAAAGTTTTTTTTTTATGCAAAAGAACGCTAAAGTTGTATCTTTGCATAACACTAAATTTAAAATACCGTTAATAAAGCCTTTAATTAATTTAATAATTATATTATAATTTTATTATTAAATAATGTTTATAAGTATTGTCTTTTAATTAATCTTGGTTTAAGATTCAGTAAAATGTTAGTGTATATATACACGAAACGTTATTGATATCGCATATGAGAAAAGACTTATGTATGACATACATTGGAAAAGCATGCACTTGACGCACAAAACAATTTTTTTAATATGAAAAAAATTGGTTTAATATTTTTGAATTTCTTAAGACAAAGGCCTTATCCTATAATCTACGTTATCATAAAAGTTGGTAGATGCCTAGATGGCTTTGATCGTATGTACAATTGCTACTAAAAAAAAATAAAAAGCAATGTAATCAATAAAAAATCGAGGCTGTTGGAAAATTATTTATAATTTTTTGAAAAGCATATTTAATTTTTAAAAATAAAACCATATATATACATGAAATATTAATATTATAACATGCTAAAGGATTTTTAAATACTTGACAAATAACTATCATAAAAATCTTAAAATGTGCTAGTATAATTAAAAAGTTGACAATCTTTGAATTGTGGACTACAATATGTATAGGCAACTAGAATATACCACAAGTCAGGTTATATCTTTATAAAACATGGTGTGATTATGTGATTATATATATATATATATATATATATATATATATAAAATATATCATTCATTATATTTTGATATTCGCTTGGTGCGTTTTTTAAACCAAAAGGCATTACATTCTATTCGTAATGTCCAAAAGGTACTACAAAAACAGTTTTATATTTGTCTTCCTCCTTTACTGAAATTTGATAATATCCAGATTTTATATTAAATTTAGAAAAAATAGAGGCATTATATAACCTTTTAATTAAATCAGGTTTATTAGGTAAAGGATATCTTATCCATTTTAATACTTTATTTAATGACTTATAATTAATTACTAATCTAAGAGTTCCTCGTTCTATTTCAGATGCTTTCATAACATAAAATCCTGAACAATTCCAAGGGGATTTAGAAAGTCTTATTAATCATTTTTCTAAGTATTCATTGATCTCTTTTTTTACAATATTCTAAATATTGTTGATTCATCTGTATTGGTCTTGCCTTAGTAGGAATATCTTTTTCATTAAAATTATCAATATAAGATAATCCTACTTCATATTTTTTCCTATGCCAAAATGCTATAGGATTAGTTTCACATATTTCTTTTTTAATTTTTTCCTTCAATTTTATTTTTCTTTTCTCTAATTATTTTATTCTGTAATTATTCTTCAATTTTTCTATACTGAAGTTCTTTATTCAACATATTTTTCTGTTTCATTTTATTTTTAATTATACTTACTGAAGAATTTTTTATTATATTCAATTCTCTTTCTCTAGGAGGATTTATGAATTCAAAGGTAATAGTTCTTCCTATCACCTCTATCATTAATCCTTTCTCAGTTACTTGGAAAGGATATAATAAAGATAAAAATGACGTTCCTAAAATTATTTCACAATTCATATTTCTTATTAATACAAAAGAAGTATTATAGCATATTTCATTTTTACATATTTTTGCATTTGATAATTTATATTTAATATTCATTTTGGATCCGTTTGCACTAGATATATTTTCTACATACTTTTCATAATATTTAGTTGGTATTAATCCTTCTTGTATACAATTTACATCTACTCCAGAGTCTATTAAAGCTATAAATTTAAAAGTTTCTTCCTTAATTAATCACTAAATTTATTTCACAATGCCACTTATGGGTTATAATTAAACTTAATAAATTAATAAAATTTTCTTCTTTTTCTATATTTTCAGATCTTGATGTACT
>PYAF01001287.1:575483-603487 GCA_007407185.1 Glycine tomentella | reverse complement strand
CTATTATATTTATTAAAGCTTCAGTTTGATCTTTAGTTAACATATTAATAGTTTTACAATCTTTACAATTACATAATTCTGGTCCTAAACAACAATTATTTTCTTCTTCTTCTGTACTACTAGAATTATTACTACTAATTTCTCCTTCTAGTTGATATATTTGGTTATCTTCTGATTCTGATTTTGTATAAGAATCTTCGTCTTGATCTGAATTAAGAATTACTTTTATTAATTCTTTCTTAACCTTTTCATCTAGCTCTAATTCATTAATTTTTTGTTGACCTATACATTTATTAGCAAAATGTCCTTGTTTTCAACATTTCCAACAGACATTTTTTTTAAAAAAATTATTTGATTTTTTATAATTCTTACTATATGATTTTTTATAATTTTTATTATGATTTGAAAATTCATTTTTATTCTTTTTATAATATTTCCTCTCAGAATAATTCTTATGTTCTCTTATAAATTTATTTTTTCTTTTATTTTGAGCACTAAGGGCTCTAATAACTTCTATCCTGTATTGATGACAAAAAGTTCCCAACTCCTTTCTATTAGTTATACTTTCTTTCCTCATTTTATTTTGAAGTTTAAAATCTGTACATACTTGTATTCTTGTTTCCACTATAATATTATGAATTTGTCCAAAAGTTAATTTTTCATAAGGTATTGGATTTTGAAAATGTCTCTCTAAGTTTATCTTAACCTTCTCCGCAAAAAAGTTTAGGTAGTCCATATATGAATTTTTCTTTCCAATATCCGGCATATCCATCTTCTCTTAAAGTAATTTTAGAAAAGAATGTATCTTTATACCGCCTATAATCTGACATAGTTGGAAAATATAATTTATTTAATTGATTAGCTATTCTTTCTTTAAATATATTAGGGTCTCCTATAAAATTCTGAATTATAGTAAAAATAAGAGTTGCTACATCATCTTGTTCTTGGGTTTCTTGTTTTATACTATTTAGTATTAAATTTCTATCCTCATCTGTACACAGGTTATCCCACCAACCCTTAAGTTGGCCAGTAAATCCTTGAATTATAGCTACGACTGTATTCCTACTATTTGTAGTTCCTTTTGTCTTATAAGCTGTGGCCACCATATTCATTTGACAAGTTAAATCTAATATTTGTTGTTCACTCATCTCATCTATATTCCATTCAGCAATTTCTGTTCCTGAATAAACATTTTGACGCATATCCCCTCTTTCTTCAAATTGTACATATGCCGGGGAAGGTTTAGAATAATAGTTCCTAAGTTTAGGATAATAATTTGATCCTCTTTTTAATTTATTAATTTCTAAATCATTATCTCTATCTAAAGTATTAATTGAAATTTTTTCTATACTCAACTTTTCTAAATTTTTTCTTATTTCTTCTATTTTAATATCTGTATTACTTCCTAATTTTATAGAATCTAAGTCTTTCGGGGATACATTCATAATTTTATATATTGGTTTATCTAAATTCTTTTTTGCTAATTTATTTTCAGAACTACTTTCTTCTTGAGAATTATTTTTTATTCTAGTTAAATGAGTAGAAATAGTATTTAACATAATATTAGAATAATTTAATTGATAATATAATTTTCTAATATCTTTTATTTCTATTATTTTTTCTTCTAATACATCTTTAAAGGGTGGCGCTTCTATTTCTAAATTAGCAATATTAATTTTTACTCCTTTTGATGGAGGGTATTCTGATTCTAACATCTTGTCTTCTTTAGTCTTCCATACAGTTGTATTTCTAATGATAGGATTAATTCTTTTTTCTTTATTAAAAATTCAATCAAAAAAGTAAATATTAATTTCATTTTCTTCTAAATAATTATAATAATCTTGCCTAATTTTATCCCTTTCTTCATCATCATCATCTGTATTAAAAAACCATTGCCTATTTTCTTTATTATATATATATATTATATATATATATTATGGTATAAATCGTATCACATTATTTTTTAAATATGACGATATGAGTCTGGTTTTTAATTTTGTATGTATAAAAAGTAATATTTATTAAAAATATTATTATCTTAAACAAATTTAAGCATATCAATGAATTAATTCTTATTTTTAACTCCTTATTGGGAGATATCCTTTCATTCATCCAAAAAAATCTCACGTTATATTTTTATTTTAATTTAATCTGCGTTGAGGTTCAAAGTTGGCTTGCTTTCGGGCTAGTTTATTTTTTATTTTTATAATACTATCGAATGCTCGAAGGCATATCAACCAATCCAGAGTTGTTCTTAAGTTTTGAATATCACATGTGTGATTAGTAGTTTCTTGATTAAAAGGAGGCCCAAGCCAGAAACAGTTATAAATTTTTAATTTTTCGAGAGAACCACGTTCCTATAAAGTCATCTCACAACAGATAAACTAAATTGGGAGGAGGGTCATGGAAAAGATAAGTGTTAAGATTGAAAAAGTGATCCAAGTTAGCTAAACCATGAACATGAATCTTTCTAGGCATTTTTTTGGATATAAGTCACAAGTGTTTTTGAGAGTTTTTCTAATGGAAATATGAAACTTTTTTCAGGAGAGAAACTCTTAAAAGTATTTTTAATTTTGTATCCAAACATGTTCTAAGAATAGTTGCACAATGATGAGTTTGAATTAAGGATTGATTAAGAAGAGCAACAGTAGCTGTAGAATCAGATTCCACACTTATATTCCTTATGTTATTATCCCAGGCTATTTCAAGAATAGTTGCAATACCATGAAGCTTGACCATTAGAACACTTCATGCCCCAAGATTTCTAACAAATCCAGTAACCCAAAAGCCTTGGGTATAGGTTTGGATATAAATCATAAGTGCTTTTGAGAACTTTTCTATTGAAAATATAGAATTTTTTTTCGATAGAGAAGTTCTGAAAAACACTTATAATCTTGTATCAAAATAGACTCTTTTTCTCATAACACTTCTACTAGCTGCTATATAACCACCATTTTAACAGAGTCATTCCCATTAGCCGTGATCCAATCAGAATTAGGAGGTTTCCAACCAAAAGATTTCCAACAATACGAATTATTCCTGTAAGGCAAAATATCTTTGCTACAATGAACCACATCAGCAACAAGGTTCTTAATTTGATGACAAATAGATTGCACTGAAGACATCTCATTTTGAAAAAGTTTCTTGCATTCCTATTTTTCCATAACATCCAAACAGGGAAACCAAACACAAGATGCCAATTTAAAGAATGCATATGGACACTTCTCAAGGGATTCAGATTTTCGGAAAACCAATCATACATATTCGTATTGGAAAAAAAAATGATTCAAGATTGTGACTAGCAATAGCATACCAAACCTGAGAAGCCAAAGGGCAATCTCTTAAGATATGAAGGTCATCTTCTGGTTGAAGATGACAGAAGCTGCAACAATTGTCTTTAGTGAAACCACATCTCATCCTTCTGAAATTTGTTCAAACCATGATGCAACACCATCCATAGAAAAATCTAACTCTCTCTGGAACCTCTCATTTCCAAACATTATTCCAATCAAAATCAAGAATGAAATGCCTGTTTCCTGTTATGAGTTGAAAAACTGTCTTGGTTGAGAAAACTCCATTAGTTGTTATGGCCCATGAGGGAGTATCCTGCGTAGGCAAAGGGCTTGGAGTAGGGCTACCAGCAATAAAAGAGCAGAATGAGAAAGAAGATGAGATACTTCATTCAAATTCCAAGAACCCTCATTCCCCACCATTTGGTCCACTGTCTTATGGATCAAGTTAGAAGGAATATCCTCAACAACCATGTCTTTTAAAATACTACCTGAACATAACCAAGAATGGTTCCAAAAAGAAAAAAAATTCCCACTTCCAAGGATCCATTGCACCCCATCAAGGACTTCATCCCAAACTGAGACAATACTCTTCCAAACAAGAGAAGAATTTGAATGCTTCTAAACATTAGGGATAATACCATCACTGCAAAAGTATTTATTACGAAGCACCTGGACCCAAAGAGCTTGAGGTTGATTAACTATACCCAAAGCTAGCTTCATGATCATAGCTCTATTGAATTCATAAATATTTCGAAAACCCAATCCCCCATGCTTCTTAGATGCACAAAATTTTTCCCATGAAATTGTATGCCATCTGCAAGCATCATTTCCATTCCAAACAAAATTTATGATAATATTTTCTAGGGAATGACAAACACCTTTGGGCAAGAGGACAGTTTGCATGGTATAACTAGGCAGTACCTGAAAGAACAGTTTGTGCCAGGTTGCTCTACCAGTGAAACTAATATTATTTGCCTTCCAAGAGGATAATTTGTTATGTGTTGTATTTAGGAGTGAAGCAAGGGGACTCCTAAATACTTTCCCAGGTCACCTGTGACCTTAAAGCCAACCATGTCTGCAATTGTTGTTCTAGGAGCTTGATGAACATTTTTAGAAATGCACAACTTAGTTTTAGCAATGCTAACAACTTCTCCTAAGGCTGCACAGAATTTATTAAGACAAAGTAACATTGTTTCCATTTGTTGGCAACAGGCTTCCCCAAATAACAATAGATCATCTGCAAAAAATAAATGAGACAAGAAGACCATTTTTAGACAACCTGATAGCCTTCCACTATTTCTCAGTTACAGCTTTCTGGATTAAATGAGTTAAACACTCCATACATAGAACAAAATATAGAGGGATGGGGGATCCCCTTGTCTAAATACCTCTTGTAGGCTTAAACATATCAGATTTTTCCCCATAAAAAAGAATTCTTATTGAACAAGTACTCGGGCATTTCCAAATTAGATTCACAAAATTCTGATGAAAACCAATATTAGTGAGAGTATCTTTAACGAAATTCCAATGTAACTTACCAAAGCCTTCTCCAAATCTACCTTCACAGCCATGACACCCTTCTAGCCTTTCATTCTTCTCATTGAATGAAAAATCTCTTGAGCAATTATAATATTGTCAGAGCAATGTCTGCCTGGGATAAAGCTGCTCTGGTTAGGCATGACTTAAAAATCCACGAATATCTTTAGCTTCTTGGCAAGCACCTTGGTTACAATTTTATAAGAAACATTACAGAGACTAATCGGTTTGAATTGGGTCACCCTGGAAGAACAATCAAATTTCAGCACAAGAACAAGGTTGACTTCATTCATCAGATAGGAGTTGCTTGAATCCAAAGAATAGACTAATGTTCAAGAACAGGAAACAAACCCTTCAAACTCCAAGCCTCAACTTGATTATCAGAACAGAAAAGATTCTGGTAGAACTGAGTGATCAAATTCATCAAGCATTGCTTATCAGTAACCAACTCACCATTATCATCTAGTAGTAAATACTGTGTGTATAGGTAGATAGTAGTATATAGATAGATAATTGAGTGAGAGTACAATATTATGTTTGTTATTAGGAAGGAGATTAATGACTGTCAAAGGAAAATAAAAAAGTAATTTTCTTTTATTGAAAGCATTCGTAGCATAGCACAAACCAGAGAACCAACAAGCATGTTAAAAAAATCTATTAGAATTCTTAAATTTCCATGAGACTGGGAAAAAATCAAATACATTCCTTTGATTTAAGTAAACCAACCTATTTTATAAAATTATAGGATAGGTATATGTTTAATTAAACTTATTCCCTATCATGAATCAGCATATGCTTAATAATCTATAACTTACAAAGCTTTCGAGCTAATTACGATGTGAGATTGATTGCTGTTAGACACATATATACTTGATGCCTTAATGTCTAGGGAAGAATAGATAAAACAAAAACACACACAAACTAAACAAGTCCACATATCATTAGATGGAAATTCAATTTATTTAAGTTTATCGGATTAATTATTCAAGAGTTAATTTTCAAAAAATAATGTGAATATTAATTTTTTTCTCTATTTTAATTCAAATATTTCTTTTTAATTTTCTTTTATTCTTTAATCAAACTCACCCTAAATGAATTAAGAGGGAAAGAGGGAGATTCACCTTTAGATTGGAGTGGAGGATAAGTTTCAAAACTGATTAATCGGAATTAGTTGAAACTTTCATGGCGGAATTTAACTCATGGGTTGGTCCAGAGTGTGGGTCTAGTTAATGAATTTCATGCACCGAAGATGCATGATTTAATTAATTTGTGTAGGAGGATAGTTCTATAAACAGATCTTCTCCCGTGATCACTCTTGATGCATCACGTATTAGAGCATCCTCACGTTCGTTGTCAAAAATTGTGAGAGAAAAAGAGAGAGAGAGAGAGAACATCATAGAGTTTTTAAGAGAGAAAATTAGTGAGTCAATTTGTGAGAGTCTGTTCATAAATTGAAAATACATTGTTACATTTTTGCATTTAGTGAAAGATTTAAGAGGTATACTAATCATGTGATTTTTCCTTACTCAATTGAGAAGGTTTTCAATACTAAAAATTTAGGGTACTATTATTCTACGTTTAGCGTCTATTTTGAATTCATATATGTAAATTATGAAGACATTTTCCAGTAGAGGTCACCAAGCTAGTATACTGAATAAAAAACGTGTATAGGATACTTTCATGTAGAAGGTTCCTGATTCAACTTAAAAACAAAATACCTTTGAGAAAGAGGTGAGTGAATTGAGACAAACCTCTGTAGGACTATCTTCGAATTTCGAACACGTAGATATACATAAAAAAAAATAGGGAATTTGACTTTCCCACGTAACTTTTTATTTATTTTTTCGGGTGGTAAAGTTTTGTTATATTGTATGAAAAAATGTTGGAAAATTGCTTAAATACAGAAAATCATATTTAAAGCATTTTAGTAGGGTAGTTTATATGTCAAGCATTTTAGTCTACTTTATCCACTTTGTGATGAAACCCAAAGCTAACTAACAATTTTGCAACACAGTCTCCTTTATATTTATACCTTGTGCTGTAGCTTTTACAACTTTGGTTAAAAAGCATTGCACTTTTCTAATCTCTCCCTTGACCTTTAGCTGTCCTACATTCAAAGGATTTTTTTTTTCAGTTTTTGTCAGACTTTTCAAGTTCTATAACTACTGAATTCATAGGTGAAGAACTTGGCACTACTGTGGCCATTGATTCTGCTCCAGCAGGCAAATCAGTAACGTTTGATATTTCTGCAGCTGCTACAATTGGTTGTTGAACCGTGCGCATTGTCTCATTGTTTTTGCCCCACAAAAAGGAGTATAATCCCACCATGATCAAAACCATGCCTAACAACCTGCATATAGATCTTAGATTAGGATTGGCATAAGGATAAAACAATTAAATTTCAAGCTTTAAATCACAAACTTTAGATTCATCAATAAATAAGTTTTTAATTTTTATAAAGCAAAAAAGTCTCATGACAAAATATCCACTTGTACTGACAAAAATAGAAATAAATAGATTTTTAGTATTTAAATTGAAATATGAATATTTCAATTTTTTATATTTCAGTTTTTACATTTTATTCTATTTATTTAACTTATTATTTTATTATATACAACTATCTTATTTATAATAAAAGGTTTCTTTTAAAATTTATTTTAGACCTCACTCACTCATTGATGGATTGATTATATCTTTATATTAGTACTTTTTCTAAGTGTATCATAAGGAAATACCAAAGCTAAATTGTTGGTGAGGAAAACATGAGGTTATTTAGGAACTTTTAGTATTATAATTTAATTAAAATTAGAGTTTCACCTTTGTAGCATATGCAATCTTTGTAAATCTTTATTATATAGAGTACCAAAATGAAACTCCAATTCCAATTAGAAAGCAACGCAAAAAAACATTCAAGGAATTGAAAATAAGTTGAGAAAAGCCAATCTACTTTAAGATTAAATGGTGTTCCTTCCTAGTTCCTATTGAAGTTGACCAAGTGATTGTGTGATGGTAGCTGAATGCCTAGATAAGGTAAGAATATAATGTAACATTGAAATTGGCATAATGTCTAGAAGGAGAAATATTCATACGTTCCAACGGTTAATGGTTCGCCAAGTATGATAGCTTCTGAAAAGGCCACAAAAATAAGAGCCAGGGGATTGAACATTGGGGGATAACTAGGTCCTTTGATTGTAATTACCCAAGATAGTATACTGAATGTAGCAGCTGTAGCCAGTGCTCCCTACACACAAAAAACACTTGTTATAATAATCACTACAGAGTGTTCATGTTCCTCAATCAAAGTTCAATGTCAAATCAAATCACAGCTGATGGCTTTCAAATCTAGAAACTAAGCTACATCTTGATTCATTTGATCCATTTCAAATTATTGTAAAACTGAATAAATGAAATTATTATTTTAAATCGTAATTTCTTAGCAATGAAATTTTTATGCATTCGCCTGTGGGACTTTTTGGATGAATTCGAAGTATCTCTTGACCCGGAACCAAGGACTAACAACTCTGTTTTCATAACTTAATTAGGATGAAATTTGAGAGGTATTAATTGATATAAAAGTGTTGAAGAAAATTACACAATTTGATGTTAAATTGAAGAAAAAGTATTTTAGAAAGCATTCAGAGTATCTTACCGAGTACACTATAGTGACCAGTTGTAGATTCCACTCTAATCTCCAAGCAGCTTTACTGGAATCTATGCAAACACCTATGATGCCTCCTTGAATTGCTGCCATAACGCATGCTAGCATTGTTCCGGTATACCTTAGTGGAAATAGTTTAAGCAACTGGACCTGTTTATTAAATTGAAAATAGCCATTTGAGAAGGATGATAGATTAATAATCACATGAAAGCATTTTGTTTTTTGTAGCAAAACTGAAGAAAATTACTAGCAAGAGAGCTATGACAGTAAACTGAAAAAACTTAATTGACCCGTCATATACTCTTATTAGATGTATGATATGATATTAGTTAACACAATGCATCCTGATTTTGTTAATTAGTATTATATAAGTTTATCTGATAAGATGCTCTAATAAATGAAAATGTAGATAATGCAAGCAAGTTATAAAACAATAGACTAAAGAAAGAATAGGATACAAACTTGAACAAGAAACCAAGCTGTGTATGAGAAGCAGCTGCAAATCAAAAAGAAAGTGCCCCGAAGCATGTGAGTTTGGTGTGCTGTGACAACAGTTTGAACATGATGACTATGATGGCCAAGATAAAATTCCTTCCCTTTGTAAATACTGGTAGCTAATGCTCCCCCAACACACAAAATTGCCCCTCCACACTTAGCTCTACCAGCCCAAGTATGCAGCCCCAATTTCTCCAATCTGCATTGATTCATCAACTAGTGCTAGTTATGCAATAATGCTAAGGAAGATTTGGCAGATTTATACATATAAACTGGTATAATTCTAGATACCTGAATATGATAGAGGTAAAGAAAGTGCATATAGGAACCAAGTTGAGAAAGTTGACAGAGTAAGTAGCAGAAGTGTCTCTCAGACCATAATAGAATAATCCTTGAGCCAGAGTCATCCTGTATGTGATGCCATCACATTGTTAGAAAAACATATTGACAAGCCATCGATTATTATAACTATCCACTTTATAGCACTTGTAAAAGTTATATGGTTTAATCATTTCAAGGTAAACAATGCCATAATGCCTATGCTGTATCTGTATTGAAATCATAATTCCATAGTTCACACTATTTATCAAGTATAGAACACTATTTGATTGTTGAAAGTAAAATGAAGTCAAAGTACTTAACTCATGGAGTTGCTCTTGCTAACAGTATTCATTTGTAAGGTGGTTTGGGGAGAGGGTTTAGTTTTATCTTAGGGCTTAGGCATTCAAAGAAAGGGATAATCACAAGTGTTAGGCAAATAGACCATGAAATTGTGAGCTTTGAAAAATAATTAATATTTTTTAAATGATAAATATTTAATGTGTAATATGAGATAGAAGTAGTAGTTAATTTCTTCCATTTATTTGGCCAAGAGCTACACCTACCTATTACCATCAACCCAGTAAGAAAAAAAAAAAGGTTCTATTTTGGTTGCATGTGCAATGTTGCTGCTGAACTGGCTCAATTATCATCTATTTTGCCTGACCATCTAAAAAAAAGTAACATTTATTGGTTGTTGTCAACATAACAGGGAATAGATTTACTAAAAAGTGTAGATGGTAGAATTTTGCACGCAAATCTATGTAAAGTTCCGTAACAAATATATAAAATTTGATAGTGCAGATTCACACCCAAAGGTGCCACACAACTTGATTTGCAATTAATTATTTTTCCTTTTTTTGTAGTATCCATATTTTGCCAAGTTGAAAGTGGCACCGACTTTTATTTCCAGCACAGCTAAACTAATCACACTAAGGGTCTATTTAGATACAAGTTATAAGTGCTTTTGAAAGTTTCTCTATCAAAAATATAGTACTTTTTTAGCAGAGAAACTCTCAAAAATACTTCTAGGTATCCAAATATCCAAATAGACTCTAAACTACAAGTTTGATGTACCATTGATAGGTTGCAATCGAAGACCTGAAAAAGTAGACCAACTTTACTCTTCCACACTTCTTTTGCATATTTAGAAAATGGTGCAAACTTACTTATAAGCTTGGAAAATAAATGGAATATAAAACCTGTTTAGATATAAATAACAAGTGTTTTTTAAGTTTTTTAATTGAAGATATAAAATTTTTTTTAAGAAAAAAGTTCTCAAAAGTTATTTCTAACTTTGTATTCAAATAATCAAGTAATTTATCTATTAATGGTGGCTATTCAAGGGACCACAAAGGAGATTCATTTAAGTTTCAATACACTGCAACGTATATATAGCCATGCCAAACATAGTCTCACAAGTCACATTTCAATCCTCTAAAAAAAAGAGTCACATTTCAAGAAGTTCATTTTACGTGGTATTTAAAAATAACGATATTGTTAAGAAATGTTTTAAGGATACTAGTTAAAAAAAAATAGCAAATAATTTTTTATTAAAATTTAAAAATTACAGTTAGAAGTACATGAATCCATGAAAAAGGTTAAATGTTACTCTCCCTCTCTCTCTTTTTATAAAATCCTTTTTATTTTTGGACGCTTAGTATTATACATTTTCCTAAGATAAAAAATGCACCGTGTTATTTATCAATGAATGCTTGTATATTTGGTTAATCCAATTTTGAGGAAGTAAATTAAAGAATGCGTACCCCATCAATGCGTTAACGAAGAGCCAAAACCAAACCTTCGGAGTAAAATTCTTTGTGCAGCCTCTGCATTCACAAACCAAATTAATCATTTGCAAGTGATAACATCGAGAATCAAAAGAGTGATTAAAAGAATACAATATTATTTTTTATGTGTTAAGATATTAATTTATTTATATTTATATTTGTAGTTTGTTAACTTGAGTCTTTAGAGTTAGTTTTAAGCAACTAAGGAAAAAACACTATTAGGAAAGAAGATTTATTATATTAAAACTACATAAATATATGTAACAAAGTACATTTTTAATTATTTACAATCATCTTCAAAACTATGTTAGCAAATATGTTTTTATTTAATATTATTATAAAGTATTGGAAGAATTAACATGAGAACATAACATCAACAAAGATAATTTGGCTCAGTTTATTTTGAATTTTCTTCTTTTTGAAAAGATAAAATGAATCAAACACGTTCTAAAAGGTTTTAAAAACTAAGTAGCTTGTCTTTTATGAAGAATTTTTTTTAAAAAAAAAAAATTAGGTAAAAATAGCTTTTAAAAATCTAGCTTCTCTTCTTTCTCTCCACACTCTCTCCCCATTATCTTCTTTCTTTTTCTCTTTCTCTTCATGTTTTCACTCTCTCGTGCAATTGTCTCTCCCCCTGAATCTTTTTAATAGTTCCTATCATCTTCTCTTTGCTATCTTTCTTATAATCTCTTTTATTTGAAAAAATAAAAAAAAAACATAAAAACTTCTATTTTATTGTTAAAACTCTTATGAATTCTAATTTTTAAATAACTTTTAGATTAAAAAATTATGTCAAACATAATGTTAGAAAGCACGAGTATTAGATTACATATATACTAGATTATTGTGATTTCATTACATTCTTTGACATTGAAAGAAATTATGCACAAACACAATAGATGCGGTCACAATTATAGTCAAATTATGATTGTCACCACCTTAAAAATCTTGATAATGTGGCCAAAATCACGGTCACACGCAAACCATTTTTTAAAAACTTGAGTAAGAGTGAAGCAAGTTTTATAATTAAGGAACAAATAACTAGAATGAAAAACATACCTTTCAAAGTAGAGTGCAAAGGGGGCAACACAAATGGCAGCAACAATGTGACGATATGCAATGAGAGAAAAGATGAAGGAGCCATGAACTAATATGACCCTTGATAGTAGCTGCAATCCAGTAACAAACACTTGCACTAGTATCATGCCCAATAGAACCTGAGATGATGTGAACCATTCCTTCAAACCTCTCTTGCTCTTCTCCATGGCTCTATTTGTGTCACTCTATCTTTGCCTCCCCCTAAGGAAAAGAAAGAAACAAAGAAAGTTAATAAGGTGCTGAACTAGCTCTATAAATTATCTCTTACCACAAGAGACACAAATATATACTTAACAAAGATGTGTATATGTAGAAGGAATAAAGAAAAGGTTTTGGCTATCGGCAACTTATGTAACTATGTGAATTGTGAAACACATAACAAACAACTAGTGAAGTTAAAAAACGGAAGTGCGGAAATAAATGAAGAAAAAGCTAACTTGGAAACTTCTAAGGGAAATGAACATGGTGACAGATGCCACACATTAGAGCAAAACCATTGTGTTAGGAAACTCTGTGTGTCAACTTGCTAATGGTTTCTCCCAGGTTGTCACCGTTATATGTTGTGCTGTATGCCATTTGTGACATGATAATAATAGTAAGAATATATATGCTTTAAATTAAATAATTGGGTTGGGACATTTCGTGAGGTAATTGAAGGTTGGTGCCGTGTTCCAGTGCTAGCAGTTAATATCTTCTATATAAGGAAGTGTCAATATTTGAACAAATTTCTTGTGAGAAAGTTCAAGTGTGAAGAAACAATATGGTAAGTTAAGAAAGATGATGAAAACAAGTCTTGCTAGCATCTAGAGCCAGCATTGAATTTTATGGCCGAAAGTAGGATAACAACGCAGGTATTAAGAGGTACGCTAAATAGCTATTTGGACTTACCTCCTTTTTCTTTTTCTTTTTGGCTTTTTTACATACTCTTTTCAATTAAACTATGATGATATAACTACATGAAATCTTTATGTTGAAACAACACAAATGTTGAATAGTATGTATTCATGATAGAGAATACACCTAAAGAATCCTAAAGTTAGAGAGACTTAAAATACTTTAACGAATTTTATTACGCGTGACCTAGCAGTTAGCGTGATAGTGAACATATCAGACAAAAATTTAAGTCGAATTTCTATTTATTCACGCTAGATAACACATATTGAAGAATCTTAAAGTTAGAAAAAGACTCAAAATATTTTAACGAATTTTATTACGCGTAACCTAGCGGTTAGCGTGATAGTGAACATATTAGCGGTTAGCGTGATAGTGAATATATCAGACAAAAATTTAAGTCGAACTTCTATTTATTCACGGTAGATAACACATTTTGAAGAATCTTAACGTTAGAAAAAGACTCAAAATACTTTAGCGTATTATGGTATGCATCAACTAGTGACTAGCGTGATAGTGAAAATATATTAAACATGAAATGTTGGCCAGAGGGTCCACTATCAAACAAAAATTAAAAAAAGAAAAAAAGAGTTATAGCACAATTGCAACCGCTATGGTGAGGGTTCATAAACATCATATTGAACTAAAATTCATTCATGTCAAAAAAAAAATCTAAGTAGGAAGCATTTGCATGAGATAGCTTACTCTTTAAGCCTGGGGTTTGGGATGTTAAACTATTTCAATTCTATTTTCCTTTGTTGCTGCTATCTCTCTTATAATACATATTTATTAGGGCAGCATGTAAAGAAGTCTCTCAAATAAAGGGTGCCATGCATTTTGTGCTTTGAAATTGGAATTTACCAACACGAATCTTTGGACTTAAAAGATTATGCCCAGTAACTTCTTCTAAGTGGATTTTGTACAGGTACTTGAGTAGGTCAATATACACCAATACGCATAGCTAGATTAATTCGATGAGTCATATATAGGCAGGGTTCAAATTAAGCAAAAAAATCATTTTCTACACATAACATATATTTAGAATGCATAGGCTACTTGCGTTTTGCCATTTTTATACAATCCGTGTTCATTTGCAAGAATGTTTACGACATCCGTTTAAGACATCCCGTGGTCCTTTTGGATCCAAATTTCTGCCAAACTAGTGTGCTCCTTGTGCAGAGCAAAAGCAAAAAAAATGTTTTAATTTTCAAAAGATTTTTAAGTATGTGGAAATATTTTACTATAATAATTAAGACAAGCAGATAAAATTCTAAATTATTTATTAAATTAGAACAAACTACTTGAAAATTAAGAATAAAGACAAAATTTTAACATGACAATTAATTGATAAACAAATTTTCGATATTAAAAAAAATCATTTATTGCTCGAACTAATGAGTTGTGGTACAGTTTTTAAACTTTATCATTTTCTCAAATGAAAAATGTTAAATGGTACAAAATATTTTTCCTGAAAACACTCACAAATAAGTTTTCTTTATCATCCAAGTATGTTATGTTTAATACCACAACAAACCACGAGAGTTTTAACTGAATAACAAACCCTTGGACTTTTCACTAATCTCAGATTTTTTTTCTTCATGAAATTTATTTTCTTTCTCACCCTCTCTCCCTTTTCATTCTCAAACTCATTTAATCATTAACTCAGTTCCAAAACCTTTAGATTTCTTCGGGTACCATAACAACTCTATCTCTTTATTCATTGCAATTTTTAAACTTCTTATCTAGCATATGTTAAAACAGCATGCTAATGAAATCAATTAAAGCAACAAACTGGGGAATAAAAAAAGCAAATGTTGAAAAATACAATCTCTAACTTAATGAGTTTTTCATTTTGCATTTTCAAATATAACTATTTTGGTTGATTTTTTTCCCTATTTGTTCTGTGAATGAAAATAAAATAAATTAAAACTTGTATAAGTATGAACAACATTTATATTACGATACATGAATTGAGAAGGGGAGAGACTAGAGAGATACCTTTTCTGATAGAACCTTCAAAGAGCTATATGTGGAAAACTGAATAATCAGAATACAACGTTGATTCTATGATGATGATGATGACCTTAATTGTTTCGAAGATGTATCAAATTAAATGCAACAATGGCTAATTACGTATTCGCAAATCTCTGCAACTCCAGACCCTTTTAAAATGTAAAACGAAATTTTCAGCAGCCTATAATACAAAAGAATGAAAGGAAGAAAAGAAAAACATATAGTTGGAATGCATGTTACCTTGAATTAACAATGAAGCTCTGAGCTTTTGATTGAGCAATATCATTATACCCGCACGTGATGATTTGTCATCACGGGTATACGATAGAATAATTAAGTTGTATTTGACAAAGAAAGAGCTGATATATATTTTCGTAGCTAAATTCCTTGGGAGATAAAAGCCGCCATGACAGGTTCTTATCTTTTTTATTTTTTTAAAATTCAAATGATAACAATTAATCTACAAGAAAATCGAAGCAGTCGGACTTAATTTGTGATAAAGCCATTAGAAAAAAAACAAATTATGTTAATGATTTAATTAAAGAAATGTTTATTGGTCCATGATTTAGTTTGTTGAATTCAACTTGTTGATATTCTCTTTTCACTTTTAAGAGTTCAATTAATTCTATATGTTGTCAAAATACAACCAATCAGAAATCATGATACCTGCACCAAAAAAAATTGCAAAAAAAAAAAAAAAACAGAAGTAATGATAGATTTTCTTAAAATCAAGGTAACTATAGTTGTTAAAAAAAAAAATATTGTTGTAAAAAGATTATTAAACTTACTGTTTATATCTTCTTCTTTTTTTGTTGAGATACTTATCATATATCTATTTGTGATTTTTTCATGAGTTTATCTATTTGTGATTAAATGTGAGTATGACTATCTTTTCTACGTTTAATTACTGTTTGTTACATTTGGTCGATAACTGATAAGGGGGTGTCACACAATTCATACCGCGCATTCCATGGAAATCTTTTTTTGTGATTGCAACCGCTAGTGTATAAGGGTGTAGATGAGTCTGTTTGGATTAGATTTCATCAAATTCTTTATTTAATTCAATTAAATTTTAACGGATTTCTTTAGGTTGATTTTTCAATAATTTCTTTTTAAAAATTTAACCTAAATCAACCTATTTGAAAACAGTTTGGATTGGATTAAGTCATAGGATTAAAACATTTAAGTATGTTTACTATTTTTTAAAATCTAATAATTTTATAAGTTATTTTTTTAAAATGAAATACCAAATATATTACTTATAATTGTTATATAGTCAATTAGTGAAAGAAAAGATTATGTTAACACATGGTTTGAAAATTGAAATATAATAAACAAACATTATAACCATGAAGCCAAAAAAATCCAAAAACTAAAATTATAACATTATAGTTTGACAATTTCAATGTTCTTAAATAATCAAATGAGTAGTGATGTTGAATATTCAATTAAATCTAAAATAATTTGAATCAAATTAAAAAACAAAATAAATGCTCTACAACAAGCTTTGTTGTAACATATTTGAACCACATAAACTTGAAACATAATAGCAATTTTTTTTAATTCAAAAATATATATTATATATGTTAAATATGAAAATAAATAATAATAATAATAATAATAATTTAATATAAATTAACGGGTCAACAGTTTCATATATTAAAATATGTAACCTAATCCAAAATTTAATTGGTTTGATTGAATTGTGTTTGAGTTAAACCCAGCCCAACCCAAACTTGAATGGATTGGGTAAATTTTTTGACCCAAACACAAAAAATATTCAATTCAAACATTGATTGGTTTGGGTAAGTTTAGGTTCGTGAGTGATCCACACTCGGGACACCTCTACTAATTTAGCATTTTTTTTCATTTGACCTATAAGATTTAAAAAAGAAATTATACTTGCCAAAATAATTACTTATAGTTTTTTTTAAGAAAAACTATTTATAGTTCACAAGTTAAATTTTTATTCTTCTGCAAAACATTTTTCACCAAAAACACATTTGTTGGTTTAGAAAGTACAAACATCAAAGGGAATTACTATTCTCACTACCACAATTGTTATTTAAACTATCCTTGTGAGTAATTTTTTATTTCCAAAATTGTCTTTTTATGGAAACATACTTTTGTTATGTATTATATGCAATGGAATCATGATTTGTCTACATATGTTTTTTTCACCCCCACATTACACATGTTGTTCAACAAAGAAATCATAATTTTGTTGTGTATTTTTTTTTCATCCCTAAACAACACAACAAAATCATGTTTTGGTGTAAAAAGGGGTGTAAAAAATGCATAACAAAATCATGGTTATGTTGTATTGTTCAACAGCGGAATCATGATTTGGTTGATTTTTTTTCCTCCTCAAACAATACAACAGAATCATGTTTTTGTTGTGCAAAAGAGGTGTAAGAAACACACAACGAAAACATAGTTTCATTGTGTATTTTGTAAAATATATAAAAAGTAATCATATTTTTGTTGTGCACACTTTTTTATACCCCTTTTAAATTTATTTTTAATTTCAAGCTACCTTTTTTTAAGTAACAAAATGATCGAATTGTGATATACTTTATCATTTTCAATAGAAATCAGTATCTTTCTTTAAAAAAATAAAATTGAATTAATTGGATAGAATTTATCATTTATAGATATGATCGAATTAATTATCATATGAATTACGTTTATTAATTGTAATCAAATTAATTTATAATATTAATTTATATCATAATTAATTTGATTACAATTAAAAATGAAGGGGAAGAAAATAGTGAAAGAAGAAAGAAAATGGTGGGGGTGTCACGATGGAGAAGTGAGAGAGGAAGGGAGAAAGGTTAGGGGTATAGGAAAACTCATAAGGATAAAATGGTTATTTGCAAAGGTTCGGTAGTGTCAATAACATTTCTCGTAGTGTAATAGCAATGTCCACTTTTTTTGCTGAATAGGCTGGGCGATACCCTAAGCCCAAGAGATCAATAGAAGCTGGAGCCTTTACTTCCTGTAGATTATTTTTTGCTTTCTACACCCTCAAAAGACATGAATGCACACACATCCCTTCCTCTCCCAAGCAAACCTTGCCTCTACCCAATACCACCATCAACCCAAACATCACTACAACCACACACACCATCAAGGACGACCCTGTTGCAGAAAAACAACACAAAAGAGAGCTGTAAAACTTATCTTATTCCATGAAGGCCTGTCCAAAATTATGTATTTGTACTTTCTAAAAGACCTTTTTATAGTTATGTATTTATACTTCAGAAAAGACCTTTTCATAGTTATATTTTTATACTCTAGAAAGATATTTTCGTAGTTGTGTTTTTATATGTTTAACTCATAATGTAATGAAGACAAACAACCCTTGAAGACTTAATGTGAGACGTTGGAGAGGGTCTAGACATAAGTTGTGAAGCTAAAATTGAGAAAATATTTTGGTAGCCCAACGTTCCATATGCCAATATTCACGAGAGAAGTTATCTAAAGATATCTTCAATGGTCAAAACTTATGATACCCACTTTGTATATCTTAGAGCATATTAATTTATTTTTGATTCTTAAGAAACTTTGGAAATGGGTTACTTATATAATATACTCATGTCAAAACTTAAGAAACTTACAATATCAACTAAACTTGCTCCAACAACCAAAAAAATATATAAAAAAGAATTATTCTAAGAAATTCATTAAACATCTTTCATTAAAGATGACATAAGATGCACAATCACATGTTTTATGCTAGTGTCTAACATCCCATACATTCACTTTGTGTCTATCTTTTAACATCTCCGATATTTTTTATGTCAATGTCTCACACCTTTCTTGTTTTAAACATTGTTGCCTCGAGTTGTCTCTATTCTGAGTATTGTAACAAATTTTGGTACGCAATTGAACCCACCCCAATGGCTATAAATACACCGTATATAACCTTAGAATAAAAAAGAATAGATTGAAAGGCTAATTCAATCAAATTGAGATCCTATATTGAAGATTGATCCAATCTAAAATGTATAGAATTATTTTTTTAATAGTGATAACATGTGATTTATAATAGACTTCTTTTTATAAAAGGTTGGTAATATGTAGTTTTTTTTATAAAAAAAATACTGCATAAGAGGTGTTATGCACACTTTTTCTTATGTTACAAAAAAAGGCCTGTAAACATTATTAAAGAATAATACTAAATAATATAAAAAATATTGTTTTCTAAAATAATATAACATTATAATTATGTAAATTTAATTTAATTTTTTATACATTGTAAATTTGAGGAAGATTTTATAGTATTATATTAATAAGTTAATTAAAAAATATTAAAATTCGGTACCATACCAAAACAAAAAAATATATTAATTTAGTTTAGTTTAAATTTAACATTGCATTCAAATCAAATAATAACTACCTCCTCTCATCAGTCTCATGGCCTCATGGTTTTCCTATATCTTCTTGCATTATCAAAGTGTGAGTTCAAACAGGATATTAAAACAAAATTCAAATCAACATATTGATTTTATATTATTTTGCTTCAGATTACTTTCTATATAAAAGATAAAAAAAAACTAAAAACAAGAACGGGCCCCCCACAAATACATGCATGAATGTCATTAATTTCTAGGGTATTGCTATTTGGACTACCAGTTTTTCTAACGACACTACCCACTTAGGTGCACTTTAGCCGTATCCCAAAATTGCCCTTTGAGAAATTATACAACAGAATCATGTTTTCGTTGTGCAATTGGGGGGTGAAAAAAAATAACAACGAAAATAGGTTTCAATTGTACTAGTGTACAACATAATCATGTTTTTGTTTTTAATTTTTTTTTCACCCCTCAATTGCACAACAAAAACAGGATCCCATTGTGCAATTTTTTTTGCACCTCAGGTTACACAAAAAAATTATGATTTAAGTTTTTTAAAAAGTAAACTTTAATGTTTTATACTGTGATTTAACAATCATATTAATGACAATCTGACAAGCCAATAGTGTCCTTGTAGAGCTAGATGCTTATAATTGACTTACGAGAGAATAATACAAAATGATAATAAATACAAGTGGTCTAGGGAAGCTTAATGCATTGTGCTGGATCTTTCATCATATTGAATTGAAGATGGAAGGAGTAGTTGTGTATTATGATGGTGATGTGGTATCAACTTCTCAGGGGATATTGTTTGAATGTCCTAATGGTCCTAAATACATTAAAATTAGTGAGAAAATTTCGCTTGTTGCTTTGAGAAAACTAGTTACAGATGTCATGGAAGGTGGAAGAAGCTTATTTAAGGTTTTTTTTTATTATAAACTTTTATATGTAGGTGATGGTTGTGTTGAGTATGACTGTATAGAGCTTAAAGATGACAACGAAGTGGGGAAGAAGATTTTCATCTTTTCATGTTTATTTCTAAAGGTTTGATTGAGTTTTATGTGATGGTTGACCGATCTTTAGAAGAAATTCTTGCCTTGTTGTGTAAACCAACAAAACTAAGACATGTCAAAGAGATCATTGCTCTAATGCGTGGATTAATGACGACAACAAGCTCTAATGAAGATGACAACTCTATTTAGTCATGTTTTTAATTGATGAAATTTATGTTAGTTGTGGTTGTTG
This sequence comes from Glycine tomentella, assembly GCA_007407185.1. Classification (NCBI taxonomy): domain Eukaryota; kingdom Viridiplantae; phylum Streptophyta; class Magnoliopsida; order Fabales; family Fabaceae; genus Glycine; species Glycine tomentella. The sequence continues at coordinate 582,789 of PYAF01001287.1, read as the reverse complement.
TTGTTGTTTGTTTTATGAATTTAATCAAAATTTTGTTTGTTATTACATTACTATGCATGTGTCATTTAAACATAAAAACAAAGCAAACATAAACTGCTAAAAATAAGTTCATAGAACATAAAAATAGGTTCATACAAAAATCATCATAAGTTGAATACATAATAATAAAAACAATAATAATACAAATGAGAAATGTCCTCAAGTGTCCTTGCGACCACCTCTTCTTCCACATTTGTTGGCTTTCTTCAGTGGCGGTCGCTCCTCAACTAAGCTACATCCAGTTGCAGGACCCTCATGTTCCATCAGCAGAAGTTGTTGTATGACCTAATGACTATTTGTGCCTTTAGGTGCAACTCTCATATCCAATAGTCTTTGCGTGGATGCTGACATTATCTTAAATCGATCCTACACAAATATTTAACAATACAATTAGTAATTATCTATTAAAAATAAAACAAAATGATGAAAATATTTTTGCATTACATGACAGGAGTAAACAACACCTGGTACATAATCTGGCATCTAACCACCATCAGGTTGTGGTCGAGGCTGAGGTGGAATACGTACAGGACTATGTGGTGGTTCTCCCTCTTATGGCAGAATCATGTATGGATGTGAATGTTTGTAATACCAAGGTAGGTAATCTGGAGTGCAGACCCATGGAGCCTCATGTGGAACAACCTCGCTTATCGCCACCACATTTTGCTCCCACTCGGCCTATGCCTCATAACACTTCTCATATGCAGTAGGATGCTTAAAGGTGGGTCCAAGGGAATCTTCTTTATGTACCCGAACTGCCTCAAAACCCGTTCTAATAGATACGATCTTATGTATGTCCCAACTTTGATGTAGCCATAATACAACGTCTATTTCTCAAAAAGTCTGAGGTCTTTGTGTGATGCATATGGGGACTAGACAAATCAGTCATCTGTAGCCAATCCAACAATGCCTTGGTCCGAGCAGCCTTGCTAGTATGCCTCAAGGGAAACCACCTAGTCGCTAGTAGTTTCTCGCGGTCATAGTCCACCACTTTCTCACTACAAGGAATGGTCGATAGATGCTTAAACACCCATGCTTGTAAAACATGAAATATAATTTTAGCGTCAGGTAGTATAAAGAAAAACAATTATGTTTACAAAAAAAATTGTTCTTACCATGAGTAGACTCATATAATCTCTCATCTGCTTGTTGTTATACTTGCAAGCATATGATAGTTGGTCATAAAGATAAGCCATCATAGCTGCCCCCCAAGCGTACTCGTGGTTGTTATCCAGATCACTAAGGTTTTACAAGTAGCAAATGTGTACAGGTGTTGAACTCTTTTGGAAAAATATGGTATGGCCGAGCAAATACAACAAATACGCCCTAACAACCTAGATGTACAACTGACTAGCAATGTAGTGTGATACAACCTCTCTAACCAAGCTAGAGCCACCATATTGCTTGATGACATCACAACATCTGCCGTCTGGTCTGTCATAATGCCAAGCTCTAACCTCAATAGACCTTTGATCTCCTTCCTAGTGTAGGTCGTGTCTGTGTGATTAAGGAAACGACTCGTGATAGGAAGATGAAGAAGATGTGACACATCATTAGCGGTGATGGTCATCTCTCCAACTGGAAGGTGGAAGAAGGAGATCTCATTATATCATATCTCGATAAAGGCATTGATTACACCTTTATTCGCAGACTATGTACCATGTCTCACACATGCCCTTCAGCCCTGACCTATCCACGCATCTCTTCTCCATTGCCTAGGTAGGGTAAGCAATAACATTTCCACCATGCTTGACCAACTATAGCTCGTCTTTGGGATGACCAATCCATACATGCCTAGATGTGTGGTCCTTATAAGATCAAAGCAAAGTCAAATCCATAGGGCCTCCTTCAATTGGGGTCCGATGATACGATTAGTAGGTGGTATATGTGTCTTTGTCTTTGGTTGTGTTTGTGCATCTGCCTGTGGCTCTACCTGGTGTTGTTGTCGTTGAGCCAACTTTGCATCATGACGTGTTGACGTAGTTACAAGTCACCTTTGTACCTCAACATCTGAGACATAGGCAGTAAGCTTCGTGCAAGCCATTTAAAAAAACAAATAAAAATTAAAATTTGAAGCATAAAATATTAATTAAATAATTTATAAAAAGCAACACAATAAAAATATGATTTCATTGTATTATTCATCAAATTTCACAATAGAATCATTTCCATTGTATTTTTTGTTTTGAAAACTATACAATATAAATATGATTTTGTTGTGTTTTCGGTTTTGAAACACAATGGAATCATATTTCCGGTGTTATTTTTAAAAGAAAAACTCAACGAAATATAATTTAATTGTGTTTTAGGTTTAGTAACACAAGAAAACGTAATTCCGTTGTGCACAAAAAAATGAAAAAAAAAATTAAAGGGCTTACCTTTACAAGCTTGAAGGGGAAATGTGAGGGAGAGGGAGAAAGAGTAAGAGAGAAATGAGTTGAAGAGGGAGAGAGAGTGAGATATGTTTGAACTTTGAAGGGTTTTAGAAGAACAAAGGTGGGGGTAGGAGAAGAAGAAGGAAGAGGAAAGGGTGGCGGGTTTGGGCAAAGAAGACAAGGGAAGAAGGAAGAGAAATGAGGGAAAGAGGGGAGTTTGGGGGAAGAAGAGAGAAGGGGAAAGGGTGGGGGTGGAGAGAAACTGCCTTAGGTGCAATTTCATCATTTCACTATCATTTTTAAAAAAAATAGTAATGCCAATAACAAGTTAGGTAGTGGAAATAAAAATTTCCTAATTTCTATCCAAATCTTGTCCATGAGATTAGTGCCCAACAAGTCATGGGCTCATTACCGTCTAGGAGTAACATGGAATCAGACTTGTTGGACATAGTTTAGTTTTCAATTGTATCATGATATTATTAGGTGTAATTCATGAATTGGTTTTCAATTTATATATATGATCTCTAGAATTGTATTCTTGTTTTTTTTAGGAGGATTAGAATCTTGAATGCTTTTTAAATTTATAAATAATATAAAAAAAATCGTGTGTAAAGATTAAATACATTTTGTAGAATGACTTTACCTAGAAGTTTTATTTTTGTTTTTTTACCCCGTATTCTCAATTATTTTCAAAACATCAATATTAATGTTATCATTTGTTTCCTTTGTGTGTTATTTTTGTTAGAGGTCACATATAGTCTCCCTGGAAAAAAATTATGTGCATGTGTATTTGTTGAACAATAAAACTCTCTTAAAATATGTTCTTATAACAAATAGATCGAACCCTTACTTCTTTGCCAAAGGATCACTAGCTATGCCAAATGGTTCTTTTGCCAACAACTTGTATGCTTCTTCTATGTATATGAGGCCGAACAAGGGGGGTACCTAAAATAGACACTCTAACGCTCAAGTAAGGATTCGACTCAGAGCTATTAATGATATTAAGTGAATACTCAAAAGTGAAGTCAATCCGTTTACCTGGAGGGCTCCTCCCCTTATATACTGACCTAATTGGGCCTTGGGTCTACATGTTCTGAATACCACTTAGGTAATACACCTCTTGATCTTGTTTAGATGCTTTTGACCAAGTAATTACCTTTTAAGTGAGTTTATTGACAGTAACCTTGGTCGAACGATACTTGTCACTTGTGTATGTTAAAGAGCGAGACATGTTATATGAAATATGTGAGTATATGATCAAAAGGATACTCAGCTTCATAGAGTATGTGCACTGGATGCCTACATAAGCGTCTTATTGTCTTATCCAAACACTTATCTGTTACATAATATTTAATGCAATATACTTAAAACTCAAATTTGAATTTGAGACCAATAGTAAAACCAAAATGATCTCATGTGAATTAATTGATCACTAGATAGTATTTGATTCCTTTGTGTGACCACTGTTTTGCCCCTTAACTATCAAAGAGTCTGAAATCTATAAGATAAAAAATGAGTGACACAAATGATAGCATGCATGAATATCGAAGGTTTGAAAATAATGTAAAATACACCGCCAGAAAACAAAAATAAAACCATTATTTCTTGATCACACCCGAAAATATTATATATATATATATATGAGATCCGTTTACACTGGTGTAAGAATTGATAATTTTACACCATTTAATAACTTTTTATTGGATAAGTATTTTAAAAAATCCATCGTTAGATTGAAAGATTATATCATGTAGATCACATGTCTCAAATTTCACAAAATTTAAACATCAATAGGAATGTAATCAAATAGTCTAATTTTCACATATTTTAGAAGTATGTATTACGTTAATTTATATATATATATATTAATTAGGTTTCAAATGATTTCGGATTAATATGAAATTTGAGACATGTGATCTACATGATATAAACTTTCAATCTAACGGTGGATTTTGTAAAATACTTATTCAATAAAAAGTTATTAAATGGTGTAAAACTATCAATTCTTACACCAATGTAAACAGATCTCATCTCTCTCTCTCTCTCTCTCTCTATATATATATATATATATATATATATATTGTTGGAAATCCCTCCATAATTATCAAACACCACATTCAACAAATCTTGATAACATTAAATGCATGAAAAATAAAAGGTGGAGATTCTTATTACAAATATAGGATTGGCTATATAAGTCAAGTTTTCACTCATTTATAACTAATTTACTCATTTGAGTATTATTCAAATATTAATCACTTTTTCCTTTTCTCCATTTTCTCTTTTTCACTCTCTGTTTTACCATGAATTCTAACATGGTATCAGAGCAATCTATCCACCATATTTTTTCTTTTCTCCGTTGCACTTCATTGCCCACCGTTTCCTTTTCTTTAATCTTCTCTTTTTCATTTGCTTTTCTCTTTTCTTTTCTTTTTCTGAATCTTTGCTTGAGCATTGTAAACCTCCTTCGAAAAGATCTATAAACCAAAACGAAGACGAATGCCAATGTCGTTCTGCATCTTTGGTTGAGCGTTGTCCTTCTTCATTCTGCATCTTTGTTTTTCTGAGAAAAATGATTCACTCATCTTCCTCCAAGAAACCAAGAAACCATCACCACCCCTAGAAGCTTGAAGCCGTTTGACATTGCAACACACTACACATGCTCACTCCAGCTCTCTCTTCATTCAAGCACCTCACGCGCTGCTTTCACTTCAAAGATTCGACTTCCACTTCAATTTCGAGCTTCTTCCAACGTGGTTTCGATTGCAAGATTTGTGCCTTCTTCCGGTCGTGAAACAAGAAACCACCACCATCAATCAAATCATCTCCATGTCCGCAACAAAACCTTTCTGATTTTAGTCTCTATTGTCGTGAGGCGATTTTCGACCACCGTGCCCCGCCGTCATCCGCTGCAGCAATTGTGCACCAACCTCTGTCATGCGTCTCTGCCGTCATGAGTGTTCTCTCTGGTTTTCATACTAGCATGTTATGATTATGGGTGGTTCTTGTTGACGGGGCTTTCTGCTGCTTTGTGAGATAAAGTTTTTTTTTTTTTTATGCACACAACCTGTTTGTAAAAATTCCTCAATGAAGACAAATACAATTTTAGTTGTAGTTGATGTTGCCATTAAGTTTTCTATTATGCAGCTTGATGTTTCATTGATATTTGGCCTATTTTGGCTTCTTGTTTTCAGCATTTTAGGCTTGTTTTGATGATTGTAGCTTATGTCATGTATGGTGTTTAAGCATTGTTTTTTTGCTTGCTTTTGTCCATGGTAGTTAAGTCCTGTTTTAGCTTATGCCATGGATGGTTAAGCCTTGGTTGCTTCTGTCTTGAGTGGTTAAGCATTGTTTAGCTTCTGCTCTTGATGGTTAAGCTGTGATGATTTGAGCTTCTGCCTTTGCTTGGTGGTTAAGCTTTGATTTGCTTATTTTGGCCTTTGATGCTTGCTTTGGACTCTTGATTTGCTGGAGCAAGTGCTGTGAAAATGTTAGAAGAAGTTCATGGATGCTGATTTTATTTGAAGACTTCTAGGAGCTATGCACCATGGCTGCACCTACACTTTAATTTGCTTCTAAATCTTTGTATAAATAGTTTTGTTTTTGAGTAACTAGTCATCTATATTTCTGTTTTGGCCGATGTATTTTTGGCATTTTAGCTATATTCCAATTTTTAGAATTTATTTTGTTTTGTTGTAGTTGTGTTATCTTCTCCAAGCTGGAAGTGTTTTCAACACATTCCAGCTTGCGGGAGGATTGGCTATATAAGTCAAGTTTTTACTCATTTGTAACTGATTTACTCATGTGAGTATTATCCAAATATTAATCACTTTTTTCTTTTCTCCATTTTCTCTCTTTCACTCTTTGTTTTACCATAAATTCTAACAATTCTAAGATTTTGTAATTTCATCTTTGACTCTTGATGATATGACATTCATCTTAGAAAAATGGAGATAACATTTTCAAAGGTTATTGGAAATATAAAAATTAATTTACATCCATTTATTACTTTTGGGAGAAGTCAGATCCCTCCACTATATAAATGGGGGCTTGTAAAGAGATGTTGCAGGTAAGCAAGTGAGATCCTTCAAGAGTGATAGAGTGAGAGAGTTTTTGTAATCCTCTTCAAGAAAAGAGAGTTATATTTTCACCATAGTTGATGAGTGTTTGAGAAATATTGTAAATCATTCTATTGGGTGAGATTAAGATCATTGTAATCCTATTTCATAGTAAAGATATTTTTTATGAACTTGGTCACATGATTTTTTCCTTTCATATTGAGAAGTTTTTCCCGTTAGAAATTTTTGGTGTTATTCTTCTTTTTTTACTCTCTTAATTTTTTATTTTATTATTCATCTTAATCATATAGAAAGGGAAATTTATTCTTTGTATATATCTTAATCATTCCCGTTAGAAGTTTTTCAATTTACTTGATCATACATTAATTTTATTTGCTGTGAGTGATTATCACTAATTTTAAAAAATTAATAATTATAATTTGTTTTTTGTAAGAGTTAATGTTTATATATATATATATATATATGGATGAAGAAATGAACGAAATAAAATATTTAATTTGAAGGAAGAAATGGAAAAAAAAAGGTTCAAATTAAACGTTTAAATAACATGAAGAATGATTAGGTGATGTAATTGATTAATTCTTTTAAATGTGAAATTGAAAGCTATAAATGTTGGCAAAAAAATTTAAATAATACAATTTTAAAATAAAATTACAAGTACACTGCTGTTCCAAAACTAATTACACATCTATTGCTGTTAGTGGCGCCCTGTGGAGGCGCGTTCGGTGGCGTCTGCATGCAGCTCGTTCAGAGACTCCCATGGAGAGCGCGATAGCAGCACGATGGCGCCCTGTGGAGGCGTGACAAAACCAC
>PYAF01001287.1:514216-568992 GCA_007407185.1 Glycine tomentella | reverse complement strand
TATTTTACAAGTTCTTCTGCTAAATCATTTGCTTAGAACTTTTAACAGGTTCCTTGTTCAAATTGTGTTCTAACACCAGACTGATATAAAGAGTTTGGATTACTTTATTGTATTATTGAGCCACTTTCGTTTGCTATTTACTTTGTGTATTTTTAGGACGATCACTTCTCCCAGATCTACTGTCCCTTCCATCATTCTTGTAATGCATTTTATTTTAACAAGAAAAGTAGTTTATTTGTTGAGCTGAGCACTTTGCTGACACTTTAGTGAACCTAATAAAGTTGATTGGGAATTAAATGACTTCTAATATGATGTATTGGGCTTGATAAGGGTGCTCACTGATAATTTTGGTTTAACTTTTCAGGTTATCGAAATGGCTGGGGTTTGTGCAGCTTCTGACATATGGAGTGTTGGTTGTACGGTATTGAACTTCTTACATGTGTACCTCCTTATTATGATTTGCAGCCTATGCCAGCTCTTTTCCGTATTGTCCAGGTTTGCATATGTGCTATCATTTATTGTTTTTTCAATATATGAAATTTCCTTGGACCTGAGTTTCTGTTGGTTGTAACAAGTTATTTAGTTTCCTTATTATTACTTTATTAGCCTTTGATAGGTTAATTTACTTGATCCAAAATTGTTGTATCATGATTAGTTTATCTTTTGGATAGCATCTTACTTGAATATATATGGGTACACGTGCTGTAAATCATTCACAGAATAATACAGATTTAACAGTTTCTTATAGCATTTTGCTAGATGATGCCATTTGCATGTGATTGTATGACAAATTAGTTCATAATTGGTGTATTTTATGTTCTCGTGTTCTTGATATGCTCAACTACACAAATATGATTCACAACTTTTCAAGGATTATGCAAAAAAGGTTTATTGAATTTGTTATTTATAAAAAAAAATTCTAAGACGGTTCTGAAAACACCGTCTTAGAATGATCAATTTTTATTTTTTTAAAAATAACATTCTAAGACGGTTATTTTAAAAACCGTCTTAGAAGGAATCGACTTTCTAGGACACCATAGGTTATTACTGACGGATTTTTCCGTCGCAAATTTCCGACGGACAAAAAAATCCGTCGATCAACATTTCCTACGCCCATTTTAGCGACAGATTTTTGTCCGTCGATAATTATGTTTTTGCGACGGATTTTGGTGATTTGCGACGGATTATTTCCGTTGGAAATACAGTTTTTTTTTGTAGTGTATGTATTGCTTATTTGAAATAAAAATATATTAAAAGAGACATTTTATATATATATAAAAAATAACTCAAAAGAAAGACATTATTGACATTTAACAAGTTTATTCATTTGAAAAATTAGCCAATATTTTTACAAATTTAATGTTAAGTAAAATATTTAAGCAACTAACATACAAAATCGACCTTCAATGTCTTAAAAGATAATTATCTCCAAAAGAGGAAATAAATAAATATATTTTATACTTTTTTTTTTGTCTTGGTGTTGTCCCATTGGAATTTTTTAGGAGAATTCCATTGAGTTTTATTAACAATATTTTTAATGAGATAATATATGATAATGTATTAAGGAAAAATGTAGTCTTTTTCCTTCACTAGATTTTTCTTTCACAAGATTATCTTTGCAAGATTTGAATGAGACCCGTTACAAAAATAGACATCCAAAAAAGACTATTATTTATGCTTTATCATTAATTTATTTATAAGTTTATTTGTTCATAATTAATATTATAAGGAATATAATAAGTGAAAAAATAATTAATATTATATTAAAAATAAAATAATAATTATTATTATTCTTGTTATACGACAATTATTATGGTATTGAAGGAGTATATAATTAAATTATTAAGTTATGTAATAATTATTTTAAAATCCATACTTATGATTTTTAATGGGTTGGTAATGGTAGCATAAAAACTTTAATCAGAATATAAAATTTACTTTCTTTAGTATTAGCTGCAAGGTCAGAATTCATGTTGAGAGATGGTCCACCTTTGATTTGATGAATTACACCCGATGTCGTAAACAAGTGACCTGAATTTAAGAATGTGTTCCTAAGTCGGTTTGTGATAATTCTTTTGAAGAGATTTTCGTGCATTGTCTCCACCTTTTGAAGAGATGGTCCACCTTTGATTGGATTGACGATATTTTCTTGCATTGTCTTAAATTTGAATACTTTATACAAGTTACATTAAATACTCAATTTTTTTTTATCATCCATATTGATTATATCTTACTAAAAAAGAATTGTTTCAATAAAAGATACATATAATCTATAAAAAAAGTCTATATAAATATTTGTAGAGTTCTTTTAGTAGTTATTGTTTTTATTTTTTGAAGAAAGTACCAAAACTAGCTTTTTGTATTTTTATGCTTTGGTTAACAAAATATTTCATTAAATTAAATTTTTTAATGTACATTTTAATACTTTTTTAAAAAAAATTCCGAACAAACTACTCTTAATTCGTTTGTAACTGTTATGTATTTCTTAATCGATAGGGATAAGTTCTGACATCTACACTAATGATAATCAAATTTAATTAAGTTCACGTTGATAACTTTTTTCTTTAGGATGCACGTTAATCTTAATCACATAAGTAAATCAAAAGTGTTAAAATAACATGAAGAATGGTTAGCTGATATAAGTGAATAGTTCTTTTATTCTTTTAATATATTTCAAGTAAAATTGAAAATTCTCCTGAAAAAAGTAAAATTTGAAAGTTAAATGTTCTTAAATTCGCAAATGACATCATCCTCATTGTATTGTTGTAGAACAAGCGAGTCAACTTTCTCGTGGCATAGCATACATCTTACTTCTCTAAAAAAAAGCATACAACTTACTATATCGAAAGGAAAACAAAATGCACTCGGTGTAAATTTAACATGTATAATAAGTTGGTTAACGTCATAATTATTCTAAAAATCACATTTATAATAATTTTGGGTCATTATAATATTGATAAAAAATATCTTGTAACTTTGCTTATAACTATCTTAAAAGATCTCTTCTATCAACTATATATTTTTCATCAAAATTGTTCAAACTTAAATATTTTGTTTAACGAGGTCATATTCGAGTGTGATTTAGATCAACAATATGTTAATATTTATTTTAAGTTTTTTTATTATATTCATGATTTTGAAATTCGGATTGCACCGACCGATTCAATCGAAAACTAATCACGTGTTTAATTCAACATTTTTTAAAAATATGTCATCCTTAAATCGACTCAAACATCATTGAATCGGTCAAAAACTAGTAAAATCCAACGGGTTAATAGGTTTTTACCAGTTTCACTTAAAAATTGTTATTTAAAAAAAATTTCAAAATGATATCATTTTGGTTTTAAAAAAAGAATTTTGTTTTGTATTGGCAAACTTAGATATTATGTTGGATTATATTTGTTATATATTATGATTTATGACATTTATAAATAAAATTTATTTTTTTATTATTATCAATTTATATATATTATTTTTATTTTTTGATCAATTTTATTAAGATATTATATTAAAATATTAAAAAAAATATTTTATTAAAATCTATTTAATTCCAGTTCAATCTCAATTGAACTATTAACCCTTAATCCTTAAATCAGTATCCTCATCAATTGGATCATCAATCCAATTTTGAGAACATTAACCAAAACCACATCTGCAAGTGGCAACCTTATTTTGACAAGGTTCTATAATTGAATTCTCTATTCTATCCATTTGCTCTTCTCCTAATCAATCAATTATATTGATTATTGACTACACCAATCAGATCCCGTCAAACAATAACCAGACAGCACTCTGCTTGTTAGTTTGATCCACAATTATATTTCTCAATTATTATGATGATGATGATGCACATATCACAGTGAAGAATATTCCATAGACAATGTTAAATCTTCCTTGATCAAACTTTATATTATCTAAAATAAACTGGCTTTAATTTTCATTCATATGGGTTTCGGAAATTGGTATGGTTGAGCCAAAAACAAAACGTGAGTGGACCAGCAATTCTGAGTAACCAATTTTGCACTTCATTTATCTCTATTGTCATATCATACCCCCACATAGCAGGTTGCATTGCTTCCGTAACATGAGTGATATTAATCAAACTTACGTTCATTACCCTCCAATCATTTTCCTCTTCAAATAATTTATATCACATAATTTCAATTACTTTATCATCTTTTAAACCTAAGTGAGTTAAGTCCAAGTCATAATTTATATTTTTATATGTATTTATTTTTTAGGTTATTATCTAAATTTTTATTTTATTTTATTATCTGATTTTTTCAAAAATTTCCTTTTAACATATGCCATCAGTCTTGATCTATTGAGTGATGATATGATAAATTAACTAACAGAGTGTCAGGTCATTATTTAATGAACTTAGATTAACAATTAATTAAAAAAAATAAAAATTTGAAAATGTAGTAAAGTAAAAGAATAATTTTTAGATAGTAAACTAAAAAATAAATATATATTTAAGCCTTATAAACCATTGGCACCTAATTCAACCATCTTCTTAGCTTTATCATGTGGCATTACTACCACCATTATTAGCACCAGCAGAAGCCATATATCATCCAGCTGAATATGATTGGAATTTCCTTTGTTCTCTGGCATGCTGCTATGGCTTCCTTATCGAATATCTTACTCATGTTTTGTTTCTTCAATCTTCTAGCATACCCAGTTTCAGTTCATTCAGCTGGTGAAGTTCCAATTAATGTGACCAAACACTTTTCCTTCTATAACTTCAGCTTCAGCAACAACCCCAGATTAGTCCATGATGTGAAGCTCCTAGGCAGTGCCAAGTTCTCAAATGAAAAGGGTGCTCTTCAAATCCCCAATGAATCAGAAGACATAAGACACCAAGCTGGTAGAGGCATCTATTCCTTCCCAATTCGCATGCTAGATCCAAGCACCAAGACTCCAGCCTCATTTCAAACCACTTTTTCTTTCCAAATGAACAATTCCACTGCCTCTGAGCAAGCTGCTTATGGAGGAAGTGGCCTCACTTTCATCGTTGTCCCTGATGAGTTCACCGTTGGAAGGCCGGGGCCGTGGCTTGGCATGCTCAATGATGCTTGTGACAATGACTACAAGGCAGTGGCAGTGGAGTTTGACACCAGAAAGAACCCGGAGTTCGGAGATCCAAATGACAACCATGTTGGCATCAACTTAGGTACCATAGTGTCTACTAAAGTCATCAATGTTTCTGATGTTGGAGTGTCCCTTAAGGATGGTTCTGTTCACCGCGCTTGGATCACCTATGATGGTCCTCAAAGAAGAATGGACATTCGTCTTGGAAGGGCAAACCAAGAGGATTATCCTTCCAAGCCCATGTTCTCAGAATCTATGGATCTCTCTCCTTATCTAAATGAGTACATGTTTGTGGGGTTCTCAGCTTCCACAGGTAACCATACACAAATCCACAACTTACTCTCTTGGAACTTCACTTCCACAAGCCAAGCTTTTCTTCGCTTGCCTTCATCTGAAACCTGCCAGGGTAAGATCTTACTTGAGAATAGCACTGTTGCCACAGAACCACCAAATTCACAGAAGTCTTCTAAGAATGAACCACCGCGAAGCTTTTTGATTTTTGTGGCAGCTGTGGCATTGGCTCTGGCTCTTTTCCTTGGCTTTTACTTCATCAGCAAGCACAGGAGAAATGCTGCCAAGTTGAACACTTCAGTGGAGACACAGCTTCACATGCCAAGGCCTCCAAACAAACCACGGCGCTTTGCCTTTTCTCAACTTTCAACTGCAACTCGGTCATTCAGTGAGATAGAGTTGCTCGGCAGTGATAATAGAGGAGAGTACTACAGAGGGAAGCTTTCTAGTGGCAGTCAGGTGGCCGTGAAAAGGTTCTCAGCTCAGTTTCTCAGCACACATGGATCAGACAAGAAGCGTTTGTTGAAGGAAATCAAAGGCATTAGCCATGTTCGCCACCCGAATTTGCTTCCTGTTAGAGGGTGGTGTCAAGACAACCATGAAATCATGGTGGTCTATGACTTTGTCCCCAATGGCAGCCTAGATAAATGGCTATTCGGGGCCGGTGTTCTTCCGTGGACTCGGCGGTTCAAAGTTATTAAGGATGTGGCTGATGGCTTGAGCTTCCTCCATACCAAGCAACTAGCCCACAAGAACTTGAAATGTAGTAGTGTGTTTCTAGATGTCAATTTCAGAGCTGTTTTGGGTGATTGTGGGTTTGTGTTGATGGGTGCAGAATCAAAACACTTTGAGTCACAAGTGTGCCAAGGTGCTGATGTGTTTGAATTTGGTGTCCTTGTGTTGGAAGTGATAGCTGGAAGGGTAAGGGATGAGAAAGAGGAGGGAAATCCAGAAGAGAGGAACCTACTGGATTATGCTTGGAACTTGCATCAGATTGATGAAAAGGTGAAGCTGGTGGACAGAAGGATGGGATCATTGATCAACCTGGAGCAGGCAATTCGCGCTCTCAAAATTGGGTTGCTTTGCACTCTAAATGAGAACAAAGGAAGGCCCTCAATGGAACAAGTGGTGGATTTTCTTCTCAACATGGATAAGCCTATTCCTGAGCTGCCAAGAACTCGCCCTGTTGCCTTGTTCCCCTATAATAGCGCCAACACTGGACTTTGTAATGCATATTCTTGCACTTTTTAAGTGAAGCCATGATGTTGCTGAACGATTATGTGGGAGATGTCTGAATAAATATGAAAAAGACCATTCTTGGGCCTGCAACAACGGATTGATTTTCCAAATGCTGCAAGTGCTTAATATGCTGTGTGTCTGTGAAGATGGTGGATAAATATTGTATTGTATTAGCCTTGGGGATTCATTTTCAGTATGCTTTAGCATCACAGCCTCGATGTAAGATTATTTGTGATTCGGCTTAGGATCCACTTGTTATATGGAAAGTGAAAGATGGTTGATAATGGTAAAAAGGGAAAGTAGAGTCAATCTTATTAATGTTATTATTATTGATATAGGTTAAATTATATGAACCACAGCTTAATTGTTCCCTTCTCGGAGCATTTTCTTTTATTTTTGCCTCCCTCCCCTCCCCAAATTTTTTCAGCCCCAAGGCTATTACTCAAATTATTTCTGTTTCTGGTTTATGCATGAAATTATAGGCTAGAATCATGTGTAATAAACAGGACTGGTTCACTTGGAATACTCTAGTGATCATTCTATCATAGTGATATAGCATATGGGTTCGTGCCAAATAGCAGGAATAAAATATAAATAAATATTGTTTGTTAACATGTCATTATAACATTAAAAAAATGCACTGAGAGCTATGCTCCCTGAGTGAGTTCATCTTTCTCCTTAGCATTTTAGTGATTTCTTTCTTTCATTTTTGTAGAATGTGTTGGCAATAAAATGGTGTATAGTGCAGATTGCAATATATTATGCTTATATTGATAACATTCCAACCAGATGGAAGGAACTTCTGCAAGGGTGAACATATTATTTTTGGTGGTTGACTGGTGGTTCCATCTAGCATTTAAATTGCATGTGTTTTAAGTTTTAGAATGTACATTGTGTAAATGAAATGCTTGTTGTGAGATGCTGTTGCATGTTTTCGGTTTTTGATTTGGTTATAATGATTATTTTATTTAGTTGTTCTGTGGTCCTATAATATTATGTTGATTAGGGTGGGGATTATTGTATTTATTTTGTTTTTGTCATTTACATATTAGGTTTACATTTTTTTTTTTTTTTTGGTTGTATATATGTCTAAATTTTGTGTTGAAGTGCACCGTGGTGGATAGTTTGTGAAGTCCCCTGTAATGTACCACGGGGGGCAATGCTGTGTATGGGAGTGTGATGAAGATTTTTGGTCTTCCTGGTAGTGTCTTTCTGGAATTAAAGAGTTGGCATATGCTACAATTGACACTATGTGGTATAAAATAGGTGGGAAGAGGTTGGATATTTGTTATGAAAAGGATACTGCTGCTAAAATCAGTTTTGGTGAGACTGAAAATGATGCAAATACTGATGTTGATATTTTTTACAATGTTAACCAGAAAGCAGGGTTGGGAGGGAAAGAAAAAGCTAAAAGTGAAAGAGGTTTTAGAATGGCAAGAGGGAAAAGGAAGGGAAATTATAAGAGTATATAAAAGGGAAAGAAGTGCAGGAAGATGAGAACATGGGGAAGGGAAACCAGTGCAGGAAGAATAGAAGGGGAAAGGAAAAAATAGCAAAAAAATGAGAGAAAGAGGTAGAGAAGGGAAAATCAAATGAGAAGGCTAATGATGATGTCATGAAGCTGTTCAGAAACAATCAAAGGAAAGGGGGAGGCCTACAAAACAAAAGGTTCTATGTACACCATTTGAAGATAGTGACATGAGTCAAAAGGGATGATAATGACTCAGATTAGGGAATGAACATGAATGGACCATGTCAAATGGCACTTCTAGAGCTTGGATCTGACTCCTCTGGGGAAAGCACTTTAGAAATAAAACTCTGCACACACAATAGTTGATTAATAAAGAAGTTATTAATAAAATATAATGATAAAAGCTTTTTGGTGAGGCCCATTGGAAAAAACAAAAGAGTTGTTTCATTGTAGAGATTTATTACTTAAAGTTGCTTGTATTGGAAAAAGTAAAAATAAGCGATGTGTATATGCGAATCCCATTGGAAACGACTATTGTGAGTTGCTATAACGTGGATGCTCTAAGAAAACAACGGTTGCTAGTTATGATAAAATCAAAATACATATACAACAGAATTTAAGTTAATTATAATTTTAACTATTAATTTTTTAATCAACGTATGTAAGTGAACTTTAGCCTCTAAAATGTACTCCTCTTACTTCAGAGTAGCCAAATCTGCAAAGTTTATGATGATGACAAGTTCAATGTTGAAGTTGAGTATTTATCTGAAGAGTTGCACAGTGGGGGAAGTTTTGATGAGGAACCTAGCAGCGAAAAAATGTAGAAACATGGCTTGTTCCAAATGCCTAAAAGATTATTGATTACAAATAGGAATTAGGCACCTTTTGCCTTGTTTGCATCAAGGGAAGACTTCAACGATGCTATCAAGGCATATATGCAGTACTAAGTGGTAGATATTTTCAAATTCAGAAAAAGGACAACATTAGAGTAAGGGTTGTCTGCCAGGTTGGGAGTGAGTGGATCGCATTTTGTGCCAAGTTACCACCATAGGACACGTGGCAGTTCAGGAAACTTGTGGACACACAGTTGCAGTAAGGAGTACATAGTCTAATTGATCAGTGCCAATTGGTTGAGTAGAGGTGATTTTGTGAGGAAGAATATATGAATGCAAAATACTTGAGTAGCAGTTAAGACTACGAGCATTTGTCAATGCGTCTCTTACATGCTTTCTAATGCACTCAAACCAAGTAAGGAATAAGGATATACCATTTGCAGAAACTGAGTGTCACAGTTTCAATGAAAAGCTTAGTGAAACCGTACCTCTTCAAATGACAGAAATAGAAGATGATTCCTCTGATGAGTTTGAACTTGAGTGCAACAATTGCTACCATAACTGATGGAAGTCCAAATAATCATAAAGAATCAGGATTTTCATTTCAGAGTCCGGAAAAGGGAAATAGTATTTGATTTCAACCAAAATGTGTCATTCTAATGAATTGATCTATATTTTTTTGGGTTTATGGATATTACCGTGAAAACTGAGTTCGGAGAGGGAAGAAAATGGATTTAGTTTAACTTCAGCTTATTGGTAATAATTAGCATTGATTATGGGATTACAAATTGTTTCAACATTTCTTATTAGTAGACTATGAAAATTAAGAGAATGGAAAGGCAAAAAAGTTATTCGGCCTCACTTTTTATGTTAAGACAAGATTTTCCTCCTTAATAACGCATTGATGTTTGCCTACACAATAAGCTTGTTGCCTCATCAGTACATCCTTAAAAGTAAGGTCTGCGGACGCATCTTAGAACTTGTGAACTATAAATTTTCTCACATGAAAGCTGATCACTTTATGCCCCAAACAAAAGTGAATAACGCTCAAAGGAAGTGTCCACACTCCACATATTCATTCAGAAGTAACTCGGTTTTTATAAGCACCAATTAGAAAAGCAAAAGGGATACTGATCTACAATGGCAGGTTTTTCATTTAAACAATTTACACAAAATTCATAAGCTAATCATATGTAAGTAGGCCAGCTCAATTTCGCAACAATGTAGTCTATCTCAAGTACATTAAACATTGTTATGGAAATGGAATCTGGCAACTACTCTGCAAATAGTATATCCTTACTAGTTTTGAGTGCGCATTAGGAAGCATGTAGGAGACACTTACATTGACAAATGCTCGTACCTGCTATCAAGTATTTTGCATTCATTCTGCCTTAGAGAATTACTAAACAGTCAGATAATTTAGAATTACCATTTACATTTTTGCAGTAATTTTAACATGCACCCTTCAAGTTAGGATGCATTCACGTGGCCTATATGTGTCTTCTGACCCTTCAAATTTTGTTCCGATCGAGAGGAACCATTAGATGAAGATTGGATGACTCATATTTTATTTCACCAAGTCTAACTTAAAATATATATCTAAAACGTGAGCCATTGGATCTTCATCTAACTACAACCCTGATTCTTGAATACATGAATGTGCAAATACAGAGGGAATTGATTCCCACTTGAACTCATCTTTCTACAGCTTCTGATGACTAACATAATGCAGCAAACATGAAACACAACAAATAAGAGTCTAAGTTTGGTATTGTATAAGATTTAAAGATTCTTAAACTGCCATACAACTAAAAATCATCTTGATATGACTTTTAAAGTTACTATTATATAATCTCCAACATTCTCAATCATACCCACAATCATAAATAGAAAGCAAGCGTGTTCCAATTAAATTCATAAAATAAACCACACCAACATCAAGAATCAAGAAAGTTGTAAAATTACAATAATAAGAATAATCATACATACAATACAAGAATGGCCGTTTGATCAATTTACAAAAAGAACCCTCAAAGTATCCCAAAGAACCAAAACCATAACACCCTCTGATCATGGTAGATACATAAAGAAACCCAATTATCTAAAAAAGACCGAACAACACGGAGAACCCCAACACAATGAGCCAAACAATGTGCACCAAAAGCAGAGCTTGCCCAGGAATCGGCGCCGACCCACCATTCCCCACTTCACAGAACCCCAATTTCGCAACCTCCACGCCTGCGCACGCCGCCTCTGCGCAACCGCACCAGTACGTCACGCCGTCCGCGCCGCAAACAGGGTCGGCACGGAAGCACTTCGCCGGGCACGAAGACGGCGTCGTTTTGCCGCACAGGCTATCCGATGGCAGACGCAGCACGCCGGGGTCCTCGAGATCCGCCGCCACCGCGACGGGGAGGATCACGCAGAGCGCGGCGACGGCGATCGCGGCGACGAGGAATCGTGAGGATTTCGGCATCGTTGGTTTCGGAGATCGCGAGCTACGATGGCTCGCCGTGGCGTATTTGAGGACCCAGTTGGGGGAAGTTTCGGGATTTGGAGGATTGGGAAGAGGAGGGTTGGGGAATTGGAATGTGGATTGAAACCCTAATTGAGGGAATTTGGGGGTTTTGTTAACCTTGTTGGCGACGAAAAAGAGAAGGAAAGGAAGAAACTAGAATGAATCTTTGTTGTTGTTGTCGTTGGTTGGAGAATGGGCCTAGTCTTTTCTGTTTCTTCTTTTTAACGGACGAAAATCGATTTACACCTAATTTAGGGAAAATTTGAAAATTAGAATTGTGTTAATGCAAATTACGTGTGTTTGGACGAATTTCACAAGGTAATCAATAATATGGAATTTACACCTAATAGGTTCGTGACTTCATGTTATGCAAAATAAAATGTGGAAGGTTCCTTTCTTTTTCTTCTTTTTTTAAGGAAAGAAAAGTATGTAACTAAAAATCAGAATTATTTTAGGGGAAAGAAAAAAAGGAGTGCCATGGGCATGGTAGTTAAAAGATGGTGAAGGAAGAAGTTTTATAAATGAGCTACGTATTTTATCATATTTTCGGGTGAATAGATAATTAAGTGTACATTTTTTTAGTTTTTAATTGTGAATGACAGTTCTGTCAAAAAAAAAAGTTGTGAATGACAGTTTGGAATTTGGATGATGAACAATGATTAATTGTTTATTTTGAGATGGATAAAAAATAACCAAAACATTGAATTAAATAAAAGTGTAAAATTATGTATGATGCACTTCTTTCTTAAAATTATTCACAATGTACATTGAAATTTGAAACCAGGTTTGTTATTTTCACTTTCAGAAATTACACAAAATTATCATAAATTCGGAAAATAAAAAACATGTTTAGTTGATTTTTTTTCCAATTATATATCGTCAATATATTTTGACGCCTTTATCTTCAACCAAAATATATAAATAAAGAGTTTCTCTGTTTTAAGAAGTCGATTGAAATATACTTTTGACACTTTATTTTATTGTGAAAATAGGTTTTGCTTTTTGTGTCTTTTAAAAGAATTTTGATCCTTCTTTAACTTTTAAATGTAAGTCCTTGTTATCCTTCTGTCAACGTAAAAATAACAGTTTTTTTTTAGAGAGAGAAGAAATAACGTGGTTAATTGTTAGTAGTTTACATGTTATGGTAATCATAAAACAAACTTTGGAACAATTTTAATTGCCATTAAATTAAAGGACCAAAATGAATTGAAATATATCAAAACAATTGATTTATCATAGTTCCTAAGATCAATTCATCATTCATCGTTGCCCTCCCCCAATGCTAAAGCAGCTTGTAATTTGATTTAATGTTAACTTTTCACAATAAAATTGATTAAGCATGCAATCTTTTCACATGTGATTGATGTGGATATTCAATAAATTAAAGGTACAATGTGAATATCTAATGAACGTACATTTAATAAGAAAAATGGTGCGATAGGCAAAGAAAAAAAGGTAAAATGAAATGAAAAAAATGAATGTGTATTTATATATAAAAAATAAAAAATATAGTTAATATAAAAAATTTACAATATTAAGAAATCATAAATTATTATTATTATATGATTTTTAAAATAATTATTATCAACATTAATAACCTTACTGCATTAACCATTTAAAGAAAAAACTTTTAAAATATCAATATAATATATATATATATGTATATTATTTATTTATATTAAGTTTATTTATAAAATATTTATTCTATATATAATAATGCAATTTGAAACACCTATGAATCAAAGCTTGGTGTCTCTAACTTGTTATACAAGGAGTGATATATTCTAGAAACTCCATCATCGAATATGTAAACACCTAGTATTTGACAATTCTGTCTTTCTGTGTACATGTAAACAATTCCCGGTGTCAAGGAACATTATCCTTCTACAAACAAGTTCCACAATTTCATGAACACATTCATATGGACATTTCAGTTTGTTTCAAAAACTGAACATTAGTGACTAGGGAAAGTACAATGCAACAAGAAGACAACAAACTTTTTATATATTGACTTTTTCTTGCATCATGATAATATATATATATATATATATATATATATATATCATCGTTCAGAAGTTTTATGTTATGCACAGATAAGTAAGAGGAAATATTATACGCAATCTTATTATCCTTAAAGAAATGGTTTTCAGATTTGAATCCATGACTACTAAGATATATTATTATTATTATTCAATTTTATTGTCATTGATCTTTTAGATCCAACATGACCAAAACAAACAATAATGGATAACTTATTGTGGTGACAACCCAATTCACAATCAATTGGGACATGAAAGACACATTTATGTTTATCTACTTGTCAAGCAACCGCAGCCCCCGCACTTTATTCCTTTAGGCTTTGTTTGGGAGAGGGATTTTGGAGGGGAAGGGAGAGAAGGTAAAGGTTTATGAAGAGACATCTCCTTGCTTGGAAGTTTTAATTTTTGAGGGAAAGGATTTGAGGATTTTCAAAACTCCTCTGAAATCCTCCAAAGTCTTAAAATTGTTCTCCCCCCTATTTTGGGATTTTTAGAAGGAAAAGTAACTAAAATTATTATTATATCAGTCCATGTTAATAAAATTACTATCCTACCCTAGTCAGTGTAAAATATATAATATATTAATTTTTTAAATAAGGAAAAAATTGTAAAAATTTCTTATTAACTCTCTATTTCCCTCTCTTAATATATTTTTTAACTCCCAAACAAGGAGAAAGGAACTTCCCTTATTTTCCTCTCTTTCCTTCCCCTCCCTTTTCCCTTGAATCGCTTTCCTTCCTCTCCCCTCCTAACTCTCAAACAAAGCCTTAAAAAACCCACTGTACCTTTATATATAAGTTTCAAACAATAGTTAATTAATTGGTTTCCAATTTTACAACCACGATCAACATAACTAATATTAACTACGTCCTTATTTTCATTGACCAAATGCTAGAAATTAGAAAATAAAGCAGAGTAGAAAGAATTAAGCAACTAAGATCAGTAACGTCATGCACAACCTCTACAGCTTTGGAGATCGCATGTTCACTATGATCAAAATAATATATGTAAATAAAGGATAATTTTAGTTTCATGAGTAGTTAACTTCTAAGATTAAGTTAGGCTAAGATTAAGTTGGGTGAAAATCCAAATTTTAAAACAATATCACAACTTAACTTAATATTTGTTATTAAATCTATCATATCATTCGGGATCAAATCACATGCAATGGTGATTGAATTCTCAATATGAAAGAGATAGTTTTGAAAATTCCACGTGATATAACTAAATTAAAATAACATTTATAAGTTGAGGATTACTTCCAGCTGATCATAACCTTAAAGTGAATAACATTAATAACACAAATATCAAAAATATTTCATGAAAATAACGGTATTCTTACACTTATAGACACCATACCTATGCAAAAATTAGTCTAAATTAATTTACCTGCTTAGAATCTGAGAATCATCAGCCAGGGCTCCAATAACCTAATAGACCAAGCTCTGGGACATGGCATCCAGCAACCCAAAGCTAAAGTACAAGACAAAAGGCCCAGCAAAGTGAGACCCTGAGTGCTTAAAATCCAACTTTTGAGCCAAATCATTAGAGGAATATCTAACCTGATGAGAGCATCTCCAATGGGAGGATTAGAGCATCTCCAATGGAAGGTGTTATGTGAATTCCTAAGGGTAAGAAATCGTTTGTTAGAAAAAACTCTCCATTAGAGATTATTTATGTGACATGAGAGTTTCTTCACAAAAAATTTGGATTTATAATATAAGAAACTCTTTTTACATTTCCTTATTTTTTTAAACATCATCAACCATGTAGATTTTTTGGAATTTCTTGTGTTTTCTTGTATAGAGTAAAATTTTGTAAAAATTTCTTATAAATAATATGACATTATGGGGACTACACAAAATACTGCAAGAATCACAAAAAAATAAGTAAAAAATTCTAAAAAACTCATAAACATTTTTCATTGGAGATGCTCTAAAGCAAGTCCTCCCACCATCCCCCTAACCCTTCCCCTCTCAAAAATAAAATCCAGAACATATCCAATCCCAACCGAGCCTAGCATCTGAGCCCCCCGGTAGAATACACTGTTCAACCCTCTAGTCCTCAAATTAAACAGTGCCCCATTCACATCATTGAACTGGTAAGGGTAAAAAAATTGTTGGACCAAGCAGCTGGAACCATAAGAAGCACTTTTCAATTGGAAAACAACTTGAGAACCTCCACACACTTGGTGGAAACATTGGAGTACAACATGTTGGTGCACCTGCTACCATCATCACCAAGAACCTTGCATGCAGGCAAGATAGCTAATGACAAAAGGGTCCCCACTCCCCCATGACGTAAGGACCATAGTATTTTATTATTTAATCATTCATTCGATCTCATGTCAGCTCAAGTCAATACTTACATATTTTGTGGATATGTGGATATAACTGCATGTCTATGTACTATACTATTCAAATCCTCATACACTCCATTAGTCCATTATTTGTTATTAGATTTAAAATATCTTTAGACGATTTTTAATTAAATTAGATGTTCTAATTTTAATTAATGTTATTTTATTAAAATTCAATAACTAATTTATTAAAATAATGTTCATTAAAATGTTTCATTTAATACTAAAATTCAAATAATAGACATGATGTAGATTTCATGAAATATCACTATTAAAAGTGTGTAAATAGCTAGTTTGATCCTAAAATTGTCACTCGTTATTCTAGTTCCTAAAATCCTAAAAAATAGTCCCTAAAACTGTGGTTTTTAATTCATTTTAATCCCTCCATTAACTGAGTTATAGTTTCGTTAGGGACTATAATGATGGCCGGTGAGTTATACAATTTAAGGAGAACATCTCCAATAAGTGATCTAGTAAGGTAATTTTAGTCTCAAAATTTGAAATTCTTAAGATTTATTATTGGAATAGGATGTTAGATTTTCATATAAAAGGATCGTTAAGATTTGTATTCATTTAAAAAGAATTAATTTTTTACTTTCTCTCTTTACAAAATTTATTTGGATCGAACTCTTGTAAAATCTATGAAAATGATTTAAGATCTCAAAATGAAATATATTATTAAAAAATAAAAATAGAGAAAATCTTGAGATTGCGAGATTCATTTAAAAAAATTACTAAAATTTTAAAATGAGATTTTCTATTAAACATGTTTTTAATGATAGGAATATGACAACCTAACCCTCCTTAAAATGTTTGGAAGTAATTAAAATTTTAATTTTAAGGATTTATTTAACATTTTCCTAATATCAACTACAATTATATATGACGGTGAAGTTTCATGATAAATTGATCTCATTGATTAATCCAATAGACCTCTTGAATGACAAGTAGTGAATCTTTAGGTACATCCTTATCACAATGTTAGATGACTAAGTGTTTAGTCCACAAGTTCAAGAATTCAAAGTAGCATTTCTGAAAAATAGATTTCCCTATTTGTAATATGACCCTACACCCCTTTCCTTTTCACGAATATCTTGAATTGAAACTCTGAGCAACGTAATTTTTGCAGGTAAAACAGACACAAAAATTCTCCATAACCATGTGAATATAGTGGATGATTTAGGGTAAAAAAAGGCAAAAACTAGGAACTCAAAACCAAGAGTGACAAGCAAGAAAATAGTGATGAAGAGAACATGACAAAAAACCCACGAGCAAGTAGTTGAGCCAGATCGAAAAGAAAGCCTATCATTAACCAAGAACACACAACCTTGTGTGCAAAGAACTAAGCAAGTAGTTGAGCATGATTCTGTCACATAAATAAATGAGAAAAATGAACCAAATGTAGGCCGGCACACCATGGATTCAAGCACAAGACATTTTAGGCAACAGGATCTATGCTTACCACTTACATTTATGCTTGGTTATATTGTGTCCAAACAGAAATATATATATATATATATAATTTTATCATAATACTTATATTTATTTATAATGATATTATAATTTTATCATAATGGTTATATTTATTTATATTAGCATTATAATTTATCACAATAGATATATTTATTTATAATATTATAGTTATATCATAGTAGATATATTTATAACATATTATAAAATTTTTATTATAATTATGTATTACTGTTACACCAAATTCTAAATTTTTTGATTGAAGTTATTTTTAAGGTAAGGTATAAAATTTTTAATTTATTTAATAAAAATCAGGTCATGCAAGTCAATTAATGATCCATTAGTTTGACCTCTAACCTAATGAATTAATGTCTTAATCGGGTTAATCATTAGTTTGGTTTTTTAAATTATGAAATTTGGCTTAATGTCTTCTTCCATTCTAATTTTCTTAGTAAATAAAAATGAAATATTTTACTACTATTATTAATAAAAAAAATATTATAATTCTATACAATACTGTATAAATTAAGAATTCTAAATAAGTATAATTGATGACTTGTATCTTATTCCCAATTCATATAAAAAAATATAATAAAAATAAATCACAACATATTATTCTCTTATTAACACAAAGTACATCTTGTTTATCCATAAGAATTATGTTTTTCTTATCCTAAAATCTTACTAGCTATTATCTTCTTTCTTCACATTTACTTTCTTCACAAAATTATGAAACTAAAACAAATACATGTCTTTTGTCTATTTTTTAAGGGTAAATATTCATTTTCATTTATGAAAATATACATCGATGATACATTGATCATTAAAAGATAAAAAAATTTAAATTTAATTTTTAAATATGTAAAAAGTGCGATAAATTAATCTTATACATAATTTAATAATAAATTGATCTTGAGCTTTATAATTTAACATTAAATTGATCATAAAAAATACAACTCATTACCAATTGATCCTTAAAAGTTATAACTTAATGATAAAATAATTTTACAAATTTAATGAAACGAACAATCAATTACACTTTTTGCTTGTTAAGATATTAAATTTAATTTTTTTGTCTTTTATGAACTTATTTATCACTGTTGCCTCATACTTTTAGAATCAAAATGAATATCTATCATTTTTAATCTAATTATTAAAAAAATGATTTATCACTTTTTTATATTTGATTCCCAAAATTGGTTACATCATGGTGGTCTACCTAGGTCTGGTTTTACTATTGGACCAGTTATGCAGTTGATTATGGATGACTTGGTCAAACTAGGTTAGTTAGGTTGTTAGATCTCGGTTGGACCAATTCGACTCGACCGATTTTATAATTTTTTATAAAATTTTTGAATTTATTTTTTAAAATTTTAGATTTTAAAATATTATTAATTATTATTTTTTATTTTAAAATATAAATAAATTTTTCTTACTCAAATAATATTAATTATACTCTTATATATAATTTTAAATTTTTAATATATATATATATCATCAAATCGGGTAAATTAGTAATCCAGAACCAACAACCACCCAATTCCTTCGTGGGATCAATGATGCGGGTTTCACGACTATGACGTTAACCAACTAACCACTGTTGATGGAATTCTCGAAGCTCCAACTGTTGTGGTGTTGCCTCCTCTGCTCCTCATATCAGCAACAACAATCTTCAGAACCCAATTGTTAGAAGAATTACCCGTATCATAAAAATGCTATCTTTCGCCATAAACACACATGCTTTCCCCGTTATTACCATTGACAAATGGAAGCATAGACATATGCAAAGGCAAAGGCAAAGGGTGTCACTTTCACTTTCAGCTTCCATTCACCATGACAGCTTGAGAGTGCTCGAATGGGACAAGCTTTGCGACTTGGTCGCTTCCTTCGCCACCACTTCCTTGGGCCGTCAAGCCCTCAAGGTCCCTTTTTTGTTCTGCCTTTTCTCATTGAAATTTGTATAAAGAAATGATGAAATGATATTATGTTTGATAAAATGATGTAAAATAGAACTGTCATAGAATGTGTTTTATTTTGTCCTGTTTAATTGGTTGGAGTTTGAGACCAAGTGTTCATTTGATTTCTGTGTGTTTGGGTGAGAGTTTGCAAAATCGATTTTTGAATGAAATTGTTTCTGAACAAAATTGATTTTGGAGTTAAGCGATTTATGTTGGTTTTTAATCCTAAAAGTTGAAAGAAAACTCGATAAACACAAAAACTATCTAAAGTTGCTTCAACTCAAAATCAACTAACTTATGGTCAATTCTTCAATGTGGGACCAAACGTGAACATTTACCTAAAATCATGCTAGATGATATTTCAACGTGATTTTGGATGATACAATGTGAAACCAAACACGTAAAGTTGGAAAGAATTGATTTTGATAAAGTTGATTATGCATTTGAAATGTGTTTAAATTAACCTCAGTAACATATTTTACATTGAAAATGTGTGCAGTGTAAGAAAATAATTCCCGGTGTAAAACAAATAGGCTATCTAAATAATGAAATTATAGCTTTATTGTATTTTACTCCATTTTGTTTCATTCAATTACATTCCACTCACTGTTACTCTGTTAGATATGTAAACATGGTCTTATTCCATATTATGTTGTGGGGATATTCATGTGACAGGACCAACTGTGGTCTCTGAATCAAACTTTTGAGGAAAGTCTTGCACTTCTTGAGGAAACCAATGCTGCCATTGAATGAACAAGCATGGTACTCAGATTGCACTTGGGGAACCTTGATGCTATGCTGGTCAGAAATTAGAGTGTAAAAATTTGTTCTTTTTATAATAATATCTGACAATTGAACACAAGACAGTTTTTCATGTTTCTGTTTCCTTTCATGCCTAGTTGTTGATTCAAGGTTCTTGTAGGTGAAGCTGCCATTCAACAAGCCCGAAGAAGTATACCGGTGAGTGGCTATGAGGCACGGGCCATTGTGGCTCTTCTGCAGTGTGCTGAGACCTTGCAGGGTGATCTCAAGGCTGCAATTAAGGAAGACAAAGATTGGCATAATCGTTTCATGCCGCTTACAGAAGTGGTAAATGGTGAAATGAGATTTTGAATACGTGTCATTTCATATGATTAATTTTATTATGTTTCTGGCTTTCTTTACCCACCTAAACATGCTTGCAGATAATGGAGTTTGTCATCAATCGATCGTTAATTAAAGCGATAGAGCAAGTTGTTGATGAAGATGGTTCTGTTAAGGACTCTGCGGTCTGTTTCTTATCTCATTCAATTTCCTTTTTCTAACTCTGCATACTGTGACAATGATTAGCAACTCATTTTATTTGGCTTGAGATGGCATTTATTATATCTTAAAATTTCATTCTTCAGTACATAGCATTCAATGAGAGAGAATAATTCAGAGATGTATCTCTCCTTTCTTGCTGCCACACAGCTGACTGTCAATTTCTTCTTGTTCTTTTTTTTGCAAACACATGTATAACATAAAATACTATCTTCTTACAGAGTCCAGCCCTTAAGCAGGCACGGCAAAAGTGCAAGAGATTGAGAGAAAGGTAATTCCTGTTTATTTTACTATATTTCATACTGTTGGTTCTGGAGATACTAGCTCCATCAGAGATGTATGGAGTTTTAATGGTTTATTATAGTTTAGTTTACAGCAACCAATCTAGTCAATGCCATTTGAAAGTTTGACAAAGAAATTAGACAAAAAAAGATATATTCCTGGCTTTCTCATTAACATTCACATCTTTCATGAGTATTCTAAAGAGGTGTCTCGAGATTAGGATAATAGGACTCAGTCACAATAGTTGTTGGCATAAGCCGAAAACAATCTACCTGAGGTTTGGGCTAAACCCCATAATAAGTTCGCTGAAGCCATAGTGTAATTAATAAATTGGCTCAAAACGGCCAGGGGGTCAAAACTGTAACTGTATCATTCAATCCTAGGTTGATAAATACAACTCACTTTTTTAGGGCTCTGTTATTGTTTGTGTTACAGACGAGTCCTAGTTGGGATATTTTTGTAATGCATGTTAAATATCATGTTTTTTTTTCCTTTTGTAGTTATATTTGTTTATTTATTATTATTTTGCAATTATTTCTATCATACACTAAATATGTAAGATGCTAGATTAGTAAATACTCTCTGCCTTATATTTGACTTAGTAGGTTGCTCCTATGGTTTATCTATTTGGTCAGACATACTATATAAGTTGTTAGTTTAATTTAAAAGAGTTCATTGTATACATTCCATTATTTAGGATTATTTGTTTCCTATGTTCAGGTACAACAGTTAATAGAGAGCATAATCACGAGTGAAAAGAGTGAAACATTTCCTTGTAAGATTCACTAGACTCTAGAAGTATTTCTTTTCCTCCTGCATGTTTCTTTCTCTATTGATTTTATGATAATTCTAACAGGAAGCGAATAACGTTGATGGTAGGTGGTGTGTAAGAGTAGATTCTGGACACAAGACAAGTTTTAAGGGTCTATTGTTGTCCAGGTGCTTAAAATTTGTCAATATAGCTTTGATTATTCATTGTTCATAAATAATGTTTGTCAATGAAGCTAATAGGTAGGCATAAAATTCCTTTCCTTAAAGATGGTATTTATTGGCAGTGGATCCGGAGTAGGAAGTACTATAAAGCCACTGTCTGCTGTTCCTTTAAATGATGAGTTGCAGCGAGCAAGAAGTTTGGTGGTAAAGGCTGAAGCAGATGTGCTTTTGACATTAACCAAAAAGGTTACAAGCATGATCTGATAAACATTCTTCAGGTCATGTTCTTTTCTTCTCTTACGATGTCATAATTCGTGTGCAGATGCAGCTGGACCTTGATGATATTGAAAAGACATTGAACAGTTTGGTTGAACTAGATGTGGTAAATACCCTGTAATGTTTTTGAAGAGAAGTGGATCACCATTTCTTGTTTCATCTCTCTGTATTCCTCCCTGTGTACTTGTTCACCTGTGAGATTTGCTTTTGTTTCCTTTCAAGGAGTTTGCTTATTTCTCATTTTGTGAAAAAAAAAAACTCATTCACAATTTTTTATAAGAGTTGTAGTTTAATCAACTGAGTCATAATATGAAGTTGTGCCTATTTACAAAAGCAAGGGGATGTCCAGAATTGTTCTAACTATAGAAGCATTAAGCTTATGAGTCATAATATGAAGTTGTGAGAGAGAGTTATTGAACATCGCTTGAGGAGAGAGACCAAGGTTTCTGTAAATCAATTTGGATTTATGCTAGGAAGATGTACCATTAAAGTCATTTTCTTGATGCCACAATCAATAAAAAAGTATCAAGAAAAGAAGAAAGACTTACATATGGTGTTCATAAATCTTGAGAAAGCATATGATAAGGTCCCAAGAAAAGTTTTATGGTAGGCTCTTGAGAAGAAAAAAATACCATTAAAATATGTAATACAATCAAGGATATGTATGATGGGACTACCACATGTGTGAAAGCTTGTAATATAACATCAAGTTATTTTCCTATCATGGTAGGTGTACACCAAGGTTTGCCTCTTAGTTTTTATCTCTTTGCCTTAATGATGAAGGAACTAACCAAAGATATTCAAGAGGAAGTGTCGTGGTGTATGCTTTTTTCAGATGATATTGTGCTTACCGATGAGACCAAAGACAATGTTAATAGAAAACTTGAATTGTGGAGAAACACTTTGAAGGATTCATGTTAAGCCAAAGCAATACTGAGTATATGAAGTGCAAGTTTTCGTTGGTAAGAGATGGTAATTAAGATTCCGTGCATCTATTTGGTCAAGAGGTACCAAGAAAGATGCTTTTAGATACCTGAGATTTTGCAAAAAAGGTGGATAGATTGATAAGAATGTAAATCATAGAATCAGAGCAAGGTGAATGAAATGGCGGAGTGCATCTGAGTTTTTGTGTAACCGCAAAATTCTCTTAATCTAAAAAGGAAAATTCTATAGAACAATTGTAAGACTTATAATGTTATATGGAGCTGAATGTTGGCCAGCACATAGGCAACATGAACATAAAATAGTGGTAATAGAAATGAGGATGTTAAGGTAGATGTGTGGTTATACGAAGATGTATAAGATGAGAAATGAAGATATTCGATGAAAGGTAACAGTAGTATCGATGAGTGAAAAGATGAGGGAACATAGGTTGAGGTGGTTTGGACACGTAATGAAACGGCTTCTAGATGCTCCCGTAAGAATAAAAGTTTGTTACCAAGAACTCGACATAGAGAGGTAAAGGTAAACCAAAACTTATCTGGAGAAAGGTAGTTAAACAATACTTAATGGATTGAGATATAAATTGATAGACGGTGTGATTTAGGACGGAATGGAGAAAAACTATAAGTTTGGTAGATGGTTAGACCCGTTTTTATCTCTATATTCCAAATGATTCCTTTTTCCTCTTCATCTCTCCCCTCCTTCTTTTCCCCTTCTTTTCTTTTCTTTTATCTTATTTCCCATTTTCCTTTGCCTTCCCCCCTTTTTTTTAACCTCCTCGTATCTATCATTGGGTTCATCTATCATCAACCCCAATTAACTTGAGTTAAAGGTGTTGTTGATGTTGATGTTGCTCTTACAAAATCTAGTCATAATAGGTGGGTTGTGACTATTATTAGCTAATTTTTTTTCCTCTTATCCAAACAAAAGTATAATTTATTTTGAATCTATAGAAATCACAATTATCTGATTGTTTCACAATCTGAATTTGGGATATGAATGAGGGGGATTCTATGACAATGTTATCAAAACTGAACTGGTCGTTGTTATGATGAAGGCACTAGTTCCTAATTCAATAGTAAATGAGATATGGTCAAACTAATGATAATTAAAAGGGCGATTAATTGCATGAGGTATCATAAGGAAGCAATCTTATTGATATGCCAAAGCGTGCCCTCAAAACCGATGATAATTAGATATACTGTGTTGTAATAATGTAATATATTAAGCAATAAACTAACATGAATTCATAAGAAATAAAATTAGGTTAGATTTTAAATTAACTTAAAAGGACCATATTATATGCCTTACAAGGGAGAAAAATAATAGCTAGAGTTGAATTGAGAAATAAATGCAAGTAAATATCATTAGTAAAAAAAAGTACATATTAATTTTAAATACTCTTTATATTATAAAGAATTTGCACAGCAAATAACAATTGTTAAGGGAGCAATGGTAAAAATACATGGTCAAAAGTCAAAACGTCTCAAATCCTGAAAGACCAACTCAATGGAAGAAATTTAGTGTTTTTGGTGAAATAAAGCTTGAAGTGATCATCAATTAAACCATGAGTGGTTCATTTGCATCTGGTTTAGTGATTCAATTGATGGTTTTTAAACTAAAGTTTTAATTGCTCATCAATTAAATGATGACCACTTTGTAAAATTCAGGATGGTTTGCACCTAATTCAGCAGTTCAATGATCGGTTTTTGAATTGATGATTTTAGAGACTGGACCAAACCAGCTGATGGACCAATATCTGGTTTAACCAGTCCTGTCCAGTTTCTTTTAGCTAAGTTCACAGTATATTCTGTGAGAAGCATTGTATTAAATTTTAGGTGCTTAACAGCAAATTGCATGTTTCATGGATCATTTTAAATGATAGTCAGATGTAGTAGACACTTAATGTATATACTCAAAATGAGGTTTTAATTGTAGGGCGCTCAAATGCAGTAAATATAGCTGAGAGGTTGGGACTACCATCTGTTGTTGTAGATACTGCTCGTAAGTTATATGGTTCTGCTAGTGCAGAGATAGATGAGGTATATGTACTTTGTAATATACTTAATTGTATTCATTATTTGTTAATGGTGGTGTATTACGTCCTCAGAACATATTTATATTATTGTTTCAAACTTTAAGTGATGAAATAGGCCATTGATTTTATGCTTTGACTAAAGCGGATATTTTAAATAAATTAACAAGTAATACATTGGTGGTAGTTTTTCAAGGATATCATATAAAAGTTGGAATTATACAGGGCTCTGTGCCTCCATCTATTTTGCACCGAATAATCAAATCTAATTCTTTTCTATTTATTACAAATATTTCAATTGTTTCAACATAGTTAATTTTTAATGTAGGTTATAACTGATATGGAAAGGTTAAAACAAGATTACCAAGAGCTATTGGATGAAGCGCGTCATTATCTGAGGTGAGACACTTTGCTTTAAAAAAGTTAAATACATTGCGTGCTTTATCCCCCATATATTTGCATTTCACTTAAAATTTAAGGAGAGTTCATTTCATGATGATAATATAGGAATTTATTTCTATATCTAACAGATAATGGATTGTTAATACATTCAAGGAAAAATGGATCATGTAATCATATTTGCATATTGCTTTTTATTCTTGATAGTTAGTATTTTCTTTAGTTATTTTCAGGATGCTCAATACCTGTTACAAGGCTTCCATCCGTGTTTTAGTAATTGGAGTATTTTTTGTTAGACTGACCACCTATAAAATTTGTGAAGCTGTGTTGTCTTCTATGCAATGGATACCTTGTTTAACCTAGGGAGGATTCATTTATCAGAGCATTGAACCAACCATATATTTAGTGACAAAGTAATGATTAGTAAAAAGAGTTTGTCCTGTATATTACTCCTAGATACCATGAATAAATTTAATTTTGAAAACATTATCCAAATAAACTTGCAAGAATGAGGAAGGTGGGGGAAAGAAATTTTATTATGTCGTCTTCCCATTACTATTAGTATGATGACTAATTGTGTAAAAATTTTGACTTAATTTTCTTAATTGTCTCATGCCACCGGATACTGAAGTTCTCCTTTTTCTTGGCTGGTAATAATTAATTATTGCAGATAATTATCAATAAGATCCACCATAACTTTGGAGCATCTCTAAATTTTTCATTGGGATTCCTTTTGCTTTTGTTTGTAATTGTAGGCACTCCAGAGGACTTCACAATAGTCTGTTGAACAGCAGAAGGAAGATCATGGAATATAGTACTAATCTAAGATTTAAGAAGATGAGAGATGTATCCAAGGCTGCAGCGATGGCAAGATCGATCCTTCACAAGAAAGTGAGGGAATTGGATGCATCAGCTAAGCAACCTTCACAGATCAATAAAACTATTAGCAGCTCTAATTTATCAGCAACCAACAAAAGCCTAACCATAGCAGAGAACAAAGAACCTACTATTGCTGATAAAAGTGCATCTTCTGTAAAAGTTTTTAATCAATCAAGATCAGGTATATGCAAGGATAATGAAACACGAAGGAATCAAAAGGAAACCAAACTGTGTTGAGATAATATGTTTTCATGTTTAATCTCTTGCTTCTGAATTAAGTGTACAGCTCGTTTGTTTTTTCCTTACCTGGTGAAAGCGCACACTAAAGTTGTGCTGTCTAGTCTTATAATGAGGAATAATATCATAGGAATATTGATGCAGGTGTCATTCACCTTATTGATGTTGCAGATAAGTCTGGGCCTCCCAAGGTTGGTGATATGGTACATGTCTCTTCCCTTGGGAAAAAGGTGACTGTTTTAAAAGTGGATTCATCCGAAGGAGAAATTGTAGTTCAAGCTGGAAACATGAAGTTGAAGCTGAAACTAACTGACATTCAAAGATAATAGAAGAGGGGAAATCATGGCCATGGTCAGAAATGAGTAAGTGTTTTCTTTGTTTACAAGATCTTATGTTGTGCCTTTTTTTCTAACTGCAGAATGTAATAATAAACCAGCACTACATGAAAATCCATATTTTCTATTTTCATAGAAATTGTGAAGCATCAAGTTTCAAGAATTAAAAGTTGATTATATATATTACAAATCTGCAAATTGTATTGTTCCCCTAGTTATAGATGGTCCTTCCTCCATCTCTGTGATGAACTGACATTCTCAAATGCTTAAGTTGTTAAGTGAAGAAACATGAATAGTTTTATATTGAATCTCTAATGCACTCCCTCACATGAGAGCCCGTTGGGATTAAAGCATGGATAATGCACAAGCCCACCTATCTTGTACTAAAATTTAACTTTTTTAATATTTTTTTCAATTAGGATAAAGCAGTTAACATAGACCACTTGGCCATTGAGACTTTGATAGTATGTCATGGACCAACTATCCCCAAAAGATTAAGGTATAGATGAAGACATATGAATGATTTTATATTACATCTCTAACATCCCTTACCCTCTGGAACTTCAAAATATCTTTCTAACTTATTTGTTTGCCCTAGAAAAGAGAAAATGTGCATTGAAACCGCTATCATATGAAAATGACGTGAGATAAAACAAAGCTGGGGGGGCACTTTCAGTTTCAGTAACTAAAGTTCCTAGATTTCTCTGGATGTGTCAAGAACTACAGTTTTGCAATGTCATCAGCAAATGGTTGGCGTGCTAATTGTGCAAGGTACATTTTTCTTGGTGATGCATATAAAATTACCTGAAATGCAATTTTTAAGCAACTTAAACTGTTACCAAATTGAAATAAAGAAACATTAACCTTTTATGGCTTTGTCTCCTTGTCAGAATAAATTAAAACTGCAAAAAGAGGAAGAAAAAAACAAGCGATTCAGTTAAAGAAAGTTATGGGCAACTGATGGTGCTTGCTTAGTGGAAAGAACAATGACAGGTATTCATAGAAAAGAAGAAAGGTTTATGTATTATTCCCTTTGTTTCTTTTCACTTTATATAGAAATGAACCCTCCTTTGAGAATTTGTTTGGTGCCCTTTATTTTTGGTACACTATGTCATATGATTACTTAATTGTGCTAATTTGTTTGAATTATCTATTTTAGGCCTTTGGACACTGTTGGAGGTGGAATATCCCTGCACCCTCTTCAAGAATATACTAAAGGATTCCTATAATGCAAAAATGCAAAAATTAAAACCGTTGAATTCAAATGGCCAAGTTGGAGACAAATACCTACATGATTTTATGATAAAACAACGTTGATCAAATTAAAAATGCAAAAATGTTGAATTCAAAACTTCCACCAAAGTTGGTGGAACTTTAATCATCAAGCACTAATAGGTAGTTAAAAGGAAATTGACAAGTGAGAAAGAGCTTACTAGGTTTTGCAGGTGCTAATGGCATTTCGTGTTGCTCAAGTATTACTGTATTACTTATAATTTTTCGGTTGCAATCTTCGAATTTTACTATTATCTTTTCATTTTGGTAAGATTATAATCAGATTTATTTTCTACAAAGCTCAAGACTCTTTTTGTTAAGGGTTTTTTTTAAAAAAAAAAAATTGTAATAGGAGTGACGCCAATACTTTTTCCATAAACCAATGAGTATGCAAGAAGTGTAATATCTTACTTTAGTGGAACTAGCATTTTCTTTTGAATTTGCATTATGTTTTGACTTGGCTTCCTAACAAATATTGCACAGAACGAGGTATTCCCACTTTGCATCACACACCACTAGTGAAATGTGCTTTTGTACTAGTCGTTGTACTTTGTGGCATTGTTTATTTGTTCTACATCATACACCGCTAATGTTAATGTGCACAGATTCAACTAAACTTTCAAGCTGTTAGCAGTATAGACTATAGTTTCAGTTTTTTTAATTAGCAAACCTTTGTTGATTATTCTAAATTATACAACTTTACCTGCTATAGTAGCAAGCAGCAACTCCCCACAATAAAAAGTTGTGGAATAATATATATTTAGTAAACGTTATATGTATTTTTAATATTAATTACTCTAGACGGAGAGGAAAAGAGCACGTGAAAATTGACGCCACTTCCAAAAGTGCAAGAACAAAAAAAAATAGTAAAAAAGCCAGAATATTTTATCCACAATATTATCATCATCATCAACATCACCTTTAACCCAAGTTAATTGAGGTCGATGGTAGATGAATTCAATGATAAATCAGAAAAGAGACAAAAAAAGAGAAAGGAAGATGGGAAGAAAAAGTAGAAATAAGACAAAAGAGATGAAAAATAAGTTAAAATAAAAAAGGGGTGAAAGGAGGAGAAAAAAATGAAGAGGAAAAGAACTAAAAAAAAAAAAAGAGAATGTCTGAAACATAGAAATACTAATAGGTTTAACCTTCTACCAAGCTTATAACTTTTCTTCATCTGTCCTAAGACATACCGTCCACCAATTTATATTTCACTCCGTTAGGTCTTGTTTAACTACCTTTACCCAAGTAAGTTTCGGTCGACCTCTACTCTCTTTGTGTCGAGCTCTCGGTAACAAACTCTTGTTCTTACGGGAACATCCAATAATTGTCTCATATCGTGTCAAAATCACTTCAATATATGTTCTCTTATTTTTTCACACACCAGTACCACTGTTACCTTTTGTCGAATATCCTCATTTCATATCTTATCCATCTTCGTATAACCACACATCCACCTTAACATTCTCATTTTTGCTACCCCTATTTTATGTTCATGTTATTTATGTGTTAATTAGCATTCCACTCCATATAACATTGTCGGTCTTACAATAGTTTTATATTATTTTTCTTTTAACTTAAGGAGAATTTTGCGGTCACACAAAAACTCTGATGCACTCCACCATTTCACCCACCCTACTCTAATTCTATGACTTACATGCTCATCAATCTCATAACCTTTTTGCAAAATTGATCCCAAGTATTTAAAAAAATTTTCTTGAGTACCTCTTGATCAAGTAGATAACTGTATCTTGATCACCATTTCTTTCCCACAAAAACTCATATTTCATATAATCCGTCTTACTCTTACTTATTGTAAATTCTTTAAACTCCAAAGTATTTCTCCACAATTATAATTTCCTATTAACATCATCTTTGATCTCATCAATAAACACAATATTATCTATAAAAATCATACACCACGACATTTCTTATTAAATTTATTGAATATCTTTCGTTATTCACAATATTATAAATGAGAAAAAATGTTCCTTTACATAAATTTCCTTAACATAGTCCTAAATTGACTTATATGAATATTCTCTTCTTTTTAAATGCCATGGAAAGCTCTTTTGTATTAGGACTTGATAGAGGAAAGATCCTATTAAATCATTAATCATGAATAATTATGTCCTACATTCCTATTCATCACATCATTGATTTTATCGTATACTTCTCTCTTTTTATTCTTATCTATCACTTAAATTACAATAATTGTTATGAAAAATATGTGTGGTACTCAAATAAATTGGAATTGTACGGAAAAAGAATACATCAGTTTTAGCCTCAGTTTACATCTATGGCTAAAAGGACAAGGGTCAAGATGCTATTCTTTGCGTCATTTGATGAGAAATTGAGTCTTCTTTGGTAATGAACATTTGGTGTTGACAATATGCCCTTTGTCCGTGTGAAAGCTAAAAACAATTGACCCACAAAAGAACAGAAATTGAGCTACAAAATTGTTCAAAATGAAGAATAGAAATTGGATTATTCATCGTTAGTGCAGGAGTTTCTCTTTAAAATTAACACTTTTTTAATATTTTACAGGTGTATTTAAATTTAAGTATAATTTATTAGTAAAAGCATATAAAACAAATGAGTAGATATTTTTATTATTGATCATGAATATTATATTATATTAAATAAAAATAAATTGAAGAGTTAAAATTTTTAAAATTGAGAAAGAAACTATGGAAATAAATTATTAAAAATCAAAATACATCATTTTCATTTTTTTATTTGTATGAATCGAAAAAATGTAAGAGATTTACAACAATTTACAGAACATTTCTCAACCAATTGAGGTAGATCCCTTGACTCATTATCATTAACACAGTGTATCAAAATTCAAAATTAAAAAAATCAAATTAAAATTAATGAAAATTACTATAATATTAAAATTCTAAATAAGAAATATGTTTGTTCATATATGCAATGTATCAAGATTTAAAATTTAACTCAAATTAAAAATTAAATTATATATAAGAAGTATATTTGAAAAAAAATAAAAAACATTTTATCTAGAAAAATTCATGGGGCTAATGATTCTTAAAAATGCTTTCATTGAAAAATAAGATTTTAATTTTATAATTTAGAATTGAATTAAATTTTATAAAAAATGTAAAGTGAAAAAGAAAATTATACCCACTCTTAATTTATATTAAAATATTGTTCTATTTTTTTTTCAATGTCAATCAAAAGTGAATATATTTTTATTTTATCATTTCACACAATTCTTTTAACTTTATATTACACCTCTTAAGTTTGAGTGTGAAAATGATATTGTTTTTTTTAATCAAACTAGTATAATTTACTTTTAAATTTTTTTTTGGGGGGGGGGGGGAGGGGACTATGTATTCACTGTCTAAAATTATTTTACATTCTTATTTAATTGTAAACTATTATTTATAATAAGTTTATTAATTTTTATAAATTATCTTAAAAGTCACACAAATGATTATTTATAATTGAGGAATAGTTTAAATTATTTTATGTTATCACCGTTTAACTTTTAAAATTAAGTTGGTGTAGTTTATAAAAGTTTACTGATTTGAGATAAGTTATATGTCATCAGTATCATTCCTACATTTTTAGTAGTATAGAATCGCCAGAAATAACTGTTATAAATTGCAAGAAATTGCCTACTTAAAAAAATCGCATTAATGAAATATAACTTACCTTATATTGACAAATTTTCAGAAACTAGTTTGATACCTTACAAAAAGTTGAAAACGATTGACGTGATAATATCAAAGTTTAATTTTATGCCAATTGTAGACGTCCGGATTAGGTTAGTTTTACGCGCTTTTTAAATTGAAAGTTTCTGGCAGCATATCACAAAATTAATATTATGTGTGCTATTATATTTTATTTTTATTTTTTTTAATATACAACATCTTTTAAATAATATTTTGTTGTTTTTTTAAGGAAAAAAATATTTCCTATATTTTAACAAACACGAAATATTTCCTGTGTATCTTCCTCTATGTTCCATTTAGGAGGATGAAAGTTTTGTGAGAGATTATCTGTCAAAATGAAATAGGAGCTTCTTGTTTTTTAATATTAAATGTAATTTTGTATTTATTATTTTATATGCAAACTTTTAAAACAAAATGATATTGTTAATTATAAATGAAAGAAGAAAAAAAAAAAAAAACTCAACGTAAACGGAACGTGTTGTGCATTTGTGTTTGTGTAACATATCGATCTATCAAGTGAGACAGAGCAAATGAAAAAGATACAAATTTCTTCCTCTCTGTCTTGTACCAATTACATTTAATAATATTACCAACAAAAATACTCACTCATAAGCTTTAATCAACCATCAAAAAGTTCTCAAATCGAGTTTACATGCAATCCAATTGAATCTTCATTTCTATTATCAGATACATTGGAAGCTCCATTGTTACACATATTTTACTAGCCTACAAGCTAACCAATACAATCAGCCAAAGGTTAATTGTGTACCTAACCCCACAAACAAAATAGGTTATACATCAATACCATAAAGCAGTTTTACCATATCATTTAATCACAGATCATCGTCACAAATTATCATATATATATATATATATGACAAGTTTTTTTTTATATATATAATCAATATGTTAAAATTATATCGATGATGATTTATGATTGATTTAGAATGTAAAAATTTAAATTTACAAGTGCATAGCCATTAGTCCATTACACTCAACAAGTTAATTAACATACTCTAATTACTAATTGGCCTTTCCAATTTCCACATCAACATTGTGTTTGTTCAATTCAACAGCTTCAACACTATCAGTGTCAGAAACTCCAGCACATCCACACTCAAATGT
Source organism: Glycine tomentella (assembly GCA_007407185.1). Taxonomy (NCBI): domain Eukaryota; kingdom Viridiplantae; phylum Streptophyta; class Magnoliopsida; order Fabales; family Fabaceae; genus Glycine; species Glycine tomentella. The sequence goes on along the minus strand of PYAF01001287.1, from coordinate 536,005 downwards.
AACATCCAAGAAGTATAGCATGAAAACAAGGGCAAAGCAAGAGAAGAACACTGGAATGGGTCCAAAGAGCCACATGAAGAGAGGGAAAGAGAAGTAGAAGGCACGCAAGCCGAGGGACCAGAAGTAACTGCCTCGGTTCACAGTGTTGGCAACATACTCAGCTGTGAGCATTTGGTGCCTAAGGTTTGGGGACACTTTCTTGAAGGGCACGTTGATTAATATGCTTGCATGGCTATAGTATCTTATGGACTGCACATTCAGCAAAAACGCCAATAAGAAACACACCAATATGGAAAAGAACTTTATGGACAAACCAAGCTCACTCCTGTCCCCAAACACCTCAGAAACCACGGTTTTTCTCTCATTGCCACTGCTCATTAACACAGCAATGAGGGAACTCAACATTATAGCTGTTGAAGCCAAAAGGGTTGATGCCATTATGTTGTTCCTCAAAGATTGCACCGCTAGAACCCCATTCTTGGACATATCCTACACATCACATGATCCACAATCAATGTTAGTACACATAAATATAGAATTTAATTAGAAGAACGCACTCATAGTGTAAAAATCATTTAATTAAAATATACTGAGAGGATAAAGATATTTCACATAATCGGTATTAATCTCATACTATCATATTGTTTGAAAATTATTAATTTTTACAATAAATACTTTAAAAATGATAACTAAAGACATGTTTGTTCCTTATTCAGAATTCACGTTTATAACAAAATCACGTCAAAGATAACACAAAAGTAACTATTAGTTGCGTCAGAAAATTCATGTCCAACAGTGTTGAATGTGTTTCCAAACACGCCATAAGTGTTATGCTATTGGTTTAATTTGAACCCAGAAACATAAATGTTAAAATTAATCAAAACCCATGAATCAAAATCCAAACTTTTTGGCATTTAATTAATTAATGTGACAACATATATACATACATACCTCCATCATGGCTTGGACCCAGAAACGGCGATTGATTGCATTGACACCTATGACTGTTTTGGTGGGGTGTTTCATGATTTGGTGGAGGAGCCAGAAATGGTAAGCCAACATCACAAGGAAACCACTTGGGACTAATATGAGATCAAGGACTTTCTTTTCCATTTAATATCAATGTGTTTAACCAAAAGGAAATTGCACAAAAGAGATAAAAAAAAATGGATTTTCGAGATTGAATCTGATCTCCTTTCTCTCTTCCTCCTTTTTGTGGCCTATTGTTATCCAATTATGTGGAAAGATGAAAAGTGGTGGAAGATTGAAAGAAGGAAGGAAGAGAGGCCAAATGCAACACGGGTGTTGCCGTGTGTGTATGGGAAAAGAGTGAAATTGGTATAGATCAATCTCTTTGCACCAAACGTGGAGGGATTTATATGCACACACAGACACCAAATAAACACATGGCATTGGATTGTTGTTGGCTAAATTTTAAATTAATAATATTCAGGTAATGTATATTCATACTATATGCTAGCTTTGATTATTATCATTTAATTTATTTTGTGATTCCACTTTTTATGCAAATGTGAAATCTTGTCCGTGATCCTTCTGTCTTGCTACATAGGAATGTTAGTTTCTGAGAAGAAATATATGGGATCCACGTGTGTTAGTGGCTTGGCTGCAATACAGGGCCACGGCCAATCCACTAACTTCGCCAGAATATTCACATTTGAAGGCTCCTCTTTTTCTTTTCTTTTTAATTTGTGTTGTTACCAAAATATGGAAATTTCAAAAAATCTTGTGTTGTCGAAATAAAGAAAAAACACTCCAACGCTTAAGTAAGTACATCAATTGTTAAAGAATGATCAAGTGAAAACTCAGCCTAAGATGTATAGAAAGAAAAATTTGAGTAATGCATTCAAGTGTATAGAAGTATAATGAGATGTGTGATGTCCCTGAGGTGTCTTTAGAGAGAAAACGTTGTATTTATAACGTGGAGTTTGGACCGTGAGCTGTTGCTTATAGATAATCTGTTGATAAGATAATAATAACATATAATAGCATGCATTATCTATATTTTGAATAAGAGATAATGTGTACCTTATTGATAAATAACAATTAGTAGATAACTTATTGGGATATTATATGATAAGGTGGTTACATCCATTTGGATTTATTGGTGTAATAGATATACTCTTTAATGTGGTAACGCTGACGTGAAAAATGTACATGTGTATAGTGAACTTTAAAAGATGGTATGTACAATTTGATAACAAACTTTCTTAAATAAGATCTTAGGTTTTTCAATGATATTTAAGATATTTTTACAAACTTTTGGATCTTTGGAACCTATTGTAAAACTAATACTTGATGAAACTTAATTATATTCAAAATTCATCATTCCTTTCAATAATATATCAATTTCCTATTATTGATAATTGTATTTATTGTTATTAAAAGAGTATATTTGATGAAATAAATTGATATAGATTTCAAGTTCAATTCTTGTAGTTACAGATTAAAAAAAATGTTTGAAGTATTCAACAAAATCTTTTTATAACAAAATATGGTTATGTTTTTAGTAAAAATTAGTTGTCAAGTCAATAATTTAAATATATAACATGATAATATAAAATTGATATATTAATTAGTTTTTTAATATTCTTAATTTTTTCATTTTAAATTATTAACAATGTATGAATAAGTAACTATTTTCAGAACATGAATTAATTAGCAAGATATTATTTTAATTTAACCAATGATCTTCATAATTTATATTTTATCACGTTCAAACATGATTATTTGTAGTAAAAGATAAACGTCTCCCACAAAAAATGCTTGAACTAGTAGTAGTATTTAATTGTTAACATTTCTCTTTTTCAAATTGTATATACGTAAAGACTAATTAATGACTGCTTAGTCAGCCGGTTAGAACAGTTCCATTAGAGTCAGCTTGAAGTTGCTTTTGGAATTTGGACTTTGACTTTTGTATTTCTTGATTGAACGGCAAGATAGGATTTTGCCAAATCCAAATCCATAAATTTTATGTTCCCGTGAATTGTCAATGATGGATTTTTTATTGAATGGTGGAGTTATTTAATGTAATTACGATTAAAAGAAGAAATATTTTTAGGGATTAAAATTTTTCATGTTACAAAGTTTTTTTCCTATATACTAAAATTATGTAGTTTTGGATTAATTTTTTTTCTTTTTAATAAAAAAACACAATTAAAATATAAACTTTAGGCATATCTCCCCTCTTGCTGAATAAAAGATAATGTTCCTTGATTTTAAAAGATGTTATTGATAAAATTTGAATATAAAATCAGAAACTAACTTATTTGTGTGGATTTGAATTTGTTGCAAGGTTAGGAAGATGAAACAAAAAAATAAAGAGAAGTATATGTTTTGATTGTGTTTTTTTATTAAAAAAAAAATTAACCGTAGTTTTGGTGTATAGGAGAAAAACTTAAGAAGATTAGGGGTCCTAGTGCGCGGTTATGTTATATGAAACATTTTTGAAAAATAGTGTGGTTGTTTTTTAAATTTTAGTAATTGTTTTCTTTGTATTAAATCTGAGTATTGTTGTTGAGATAGTGTCTTGAGATAATGTTAAAATAATTTTAATTTGAATAAGTCAAAATTGTTATTTTGTTGTTAAGGATAAGTTAGTTTCCGATTTTATATTCAAATTTTATCAATAACATCTCCTAAAATCAAGGAACATTATCTTTTATTCAGCGACAAAAGGGGAGACCTGCATGAATTATCTGTTTTGATTGTTTTTTTATTAAAAAGAAGAAAAAAAATTTAATCAAAAACTACGTAGTTTTGATGTATAAGAGAAAAGTTTATCTCATGTAACATGAGAAAGTTTAATCTCATATTTTTATTAGAACACGTTAAATTATATTATCAATTACTTATTTATTTTATGTTTTTAAATTTTTTAATCAATATTTTAAGGATTATGCTTAGTAAGATTTTTTTTTCAATGTTTATGTGTTCTTTTATATGACAACTTTTTTTTTAGGATGATGACAAAAACTTATCATTTACATTACTTAATCTTGTCTTCTATTTTTCAAGAAAGAGTACTGTCTTGTTATATTTATCGTTTTTAAATATTTTTCTGTTTCAAATTAAATGTAACTATTGAATATTAAGAAAGTATTAGTTATTTTTTCTAAAATCTTTGGAAAAAAATGCACTAATCGCATAGTTTCTTTTAAGAGAATTGCATAGTCGTAACTGTACAGTTTAGTTACTTATTTATGGAACAAGAACAGTTTCGTCAAATAAAACTATTTGATCGTATAAGTTAGTATAATCAATTATTATTTTAATATATACATTATTATCTTGATGAACAAATAAAATGACTCAGAATATTTATAAACGGAGAACCAGAAGATACATAAGTTCAGCTGCAAGAAAGACATAATACGAAGCACACCACGATAATAAACTTCTGCAATACGCACTAAATAAAAGAGTAGATTATTAATTTAGTCTCTTATGTATTATTCTTTCTTTCAAATAATTCTTAAAGTAATAAAATAAAGATTAAAATGTCAATCATTTATAATTTCAGAAACTAAACTAATCTAGACTGGTAATTTTAAAAACAAATTTTACTCAATTTTGAAGAGTAGTGGTTTACTTGTTCCTTCCATGCCGAAAAAGATTGAGTGTAGACGTTGGTTCTTGGACTCTTGATTAAGTTGGTTTAGCTTATATTTGGGTTAAGAGGCATTGTTGTTTTTTATTAGCTCATTACTTTTTGCACTTCTTCTTTTTTCCTCACACTCCCTTGTAATTTTTCCATCACATTTTATTTTAACAATAATTTTTCTATTTGGGTAAATTTATCCAAAAATATTTTTTGGAGAAAAAAAATAAAATGAAATGAACTTTAAAATATATAAGCTAATTCTTAGAAGTTATCTCAAAATTTATTTAAAAGATGAGATAATTTTTACAAATTAACTAATAGAGAACTAATTTTATTTATGAAGAAATTTATTTCATTTTTTTTATTTTGTTCTCCTAAAAATACTTCTAGAGAAGCTTACCCAAATATGTCCTATATATAAATTAATTTTAGTTTATAAAAAAACTCATTTTTTCTTCTTCTTATCTTCTTGTTCAAGAAGTGTTTTTAGATAAACTTATCCAAACAAACCCATGATGTTGGTTTCCTTGTTCCAAAAACATTCCAGAAGCTTACGTCTCTTGCATCTTGCTATTTAGTCTTGTGTCAAAGTGGAGGTACAGATCCGATAAAAGAGAAAAAATAAGAAATATCGTCTCATCTTGAAAGCAAGTTACAGGCAACGTATAGAGAAATGAAGTTTGAAAGTATCTAACTAGAGAAATAGAGAGCAATAAAAACAAAATTGTGAAACACTTCGGAAAACAGAGGGGGCATTAAAAAAAAAAAGTTTGCGCATCTTAAAATTTTATCATCTATTTTCTAAAAATATTAAAATTTTAACACTTCGTTTAATTTCTAATCCAATCCTTCCTAACACATGATTTAGTATTTCTACTTTATTTATCAGCTGGAATCCTATGAAAAGAAGTTTGTTCAATGTATCAGGAGATGCATTTGCCAAGTGATGCTAATGTTCTAAGGGGTGAGGTGAGAAAAGTGAAGTTTCATCTAACACTGACAACGATACTTGCTCTAATTTCCTTCAAGAAAAACATTCGTTAGAGTTATTACTTATTATAAAAACTAGTAATCTTAACAAATTATAGTAGATTGCATCTCTTCCTAGTTCCTGTACATCTAGAAAATTGAAGTAAAAGAATGGAAGAAACTAGTTGCAGGCTCAAAAAACAAGTTTCCCTTTGTAATTAAGTGTTCTATAACTATAAATAGTCTAGTAATTTACAATGAATATGCAATAATCTGACCACACTTAGGTGCAAAATTACACATTTTCACAAGCCTCTTCTCTTGGTTGAAAGCTATAACTCTACCATACACTAGGAAGTATCACATCAGAAAAATTGGTATGTCAGACACAAACTAAACGGGAGCCGCATCTTCTGAAAAAAGATGGTACGCTGAACTCACGTAGATAACACATACACTATGATTAGTGAGATTAAAATTTAACCAAAATCGTAGGCAACTTGTTATTGAACACAAACTAATTGCAAGAAATTGAGAAATCTCAATGAGACACTCCTCGTAGGCTAAATATTCAGTGCTCCAAAACTTTGATCCGGGCGAGATAGGTATTCATGCGATGACTATGATCAGCAGAGAATCGATCACCAAGCATGAGTTTGTACTGCTCAAATTTTGACTCCTCACACTTCAAGGCAGCATTTTTACAAGCCCTTATACTTCCTGAACCAAAAGGTAACATTTCATATCAGGGTTTACCATTATATGTACAACATGATATATTCAAGTGAAAGAAAAGATGGAAATCATGAATATGGCCAACGACTAGATGCAATCAATTTGACTGAAAAAGTCGAAAGATTTCTGGAGTTTCATTTATAATACTGTAATCATAAAAATCAACCCAATATAAAGCATGATACAGTCATGCATCAATGATTTAGTAAATTCCTTATTCCTACTAATCCTAACTGGGAAGTAAGAAAAGCAATGCTTAACTATATCTATATATTACAGAACACATTCAATGTCACGCCAACCATTGCATACATCAAATTCCTGCAAACCAATTTCCCTCCAAAAGCTTCACTCCCTCTTTAAAGGAAGTCTCATCCAAAAACTCAATTTTCTTCTACAGTCTTACAAGGCACATGTAGTTTGTTTTCATTATTTTACAAACTCTATTGGTACCCTGATGAGTTGACTTTCATTTTGTATCATGTTATTGATAATAAATTTCATCATAAATGATAACCCCATAGCAAGATGGGGTCAATGTATACTACTTTATGAAACGTGAAGGCATTCTATTGTAATTTAGTGATAAACTCAACTTGACAGCATAATAAACATGGGCTTTCTGACAAAAGTAGTGTCCTGCATAACACGATTTGATGATCCCAAATACTAAAACAAAATCTGGACCAATATTCTTTTTGTATGAACACAACATGAATCCCTTGAGATACTAAAATCTATCTAAGGGACTGATCTCTCCTAATAGATTTTTTCAGTACACACAAACCTGAGGATCAAACTGAATTACAACAAGGAAGCAATAGCAGTATAGCACAATGCAAAATTACCATAATTTCTCAATTTTCTTTTCCCAATAAGATACCATCTAACACACTCCTTTTTTTTTAAAAAAAAAAAAAAAATCCAATATGTTCCCAAAGGAATTCACAAAAACACAATTAAAAACTAAAAGAACCAATGAAGAGTAATTTTATTTTTCTTTACCAGATAAATCCAGCAAGTTAAACATGACCGGGCAGTTTCCAATATTTGTGACCATTGTAATGGCAGCCCATACTTTCTGATACTCCTCCCTTGATGCCCTAATTATACACACATTAGTGATTGGATTCACGTACTTAACTGCAAACACACAAACACAAATTGTTAATAAAGGTTTTAGAAAACGGTCCGCGACCATGATTTGGACCGCAATATCAAGATCCTTTTGACTGTCCGCGACTGTAAATGGGACCGCATCAGCCACATTTGTCCACGATTTTCCGCGATACAAACAAACGCGACAAAACCGCAACGCGAATGCGACCGATATTAAAAAGAAATTGCATAAAACATCAAGACATTAAACACGTTACTACTAACCCTGGAACGATCCCAATGATGAAGCCAAACCACATTCCCCAAAATTCACCAATATGTTGTCTCTTACAGCTTTGGACACATTAAACTGTGTAATTATAACGGACTCATCTCCAACTTTGTCTCTATTAGGGTTCAGAAAAACCTCCATCACCATGTATCTGTTTCTGAATCCCACCATGATCCTTCGCGCACGCTCAAACAAATCCTAGATTCTAATTCTCAGAACAAAATCCATCGGTGCGAGGAAGAAAACTAGAAACCCTAGAAGATAAGATCCGATTGCGAAATACGGGTCGGGTCTTTTGTGGGCTTCGAGTCCACAGGCCCAATAGTGCGACGTGGGCCAGGTGTGGCCCAGTGGCGCTTTCGCATGTAGTAGTACTGTGTACGGCGAGAAATCGCACGTTCTTACACGTGTTGAGTTGTGATAGGACAACGAACGAAATCTTCGTGGTACGACCTTGTTTATCTCTCCTCCTAATACGACTCGTTTTGAAAAAAATTCGAAGACTTTGTGATGTGTTAAAACATGAGAGAGAGGAAAAGATCCGTTGCGGGACACGTGCAGAAACAAGGTAAATTCTACGATGAACCATTAGAATAAGTGAACCAGTGTTTTCAATAGCCAAATAGTGTTTTTAAATAGTTATATATCAATATTACCCTCGTTCATCGGGCAATTCTAATATGAAATCGTATAACACTTCGTCATCGGTGGGAAGTATTTCTTACATGCTATAATAGTAGGTTGTTGGTCATCTAAAAAAATAATAATATTTTTTTTTTATTTAGAAATAAAATTATATAAAAGTTATAATAAAATATTTTTATATGTTCTTATCCTTTCTCCAACAACACCCACTTCATCATGTCAACGATATTTTATTTTTTGTCTGTCGTTGTCAATCGTACCTTTCTCTACCGCACCTGCATTGGAACTCTCCCAACCTTATCTACAGTGCGAAAGAGAGTATCAATTATTGTTGAACTTCCGCCACCGCCTCCCCTTCCCCTCGCGTCATCGACCACTTCGTCCGCCACCTCTATCGTCTCGTCACCACCCTTGACTCTACCATCACAAGAAAGTCATTTCCCTTCTATTAGGCTTCATCCTCTCCGACCATTCTTCTCCGATCAAGCTTGTTGACCTCATTCCACCATCTTCGCGGCTGACAAGGCCACCTCTATCACAGAGCAAGCCCATCACAATAAGGTCCTATGTGAAATTTGAGATCTACGAAGAAGTGTGTGACTCTATCTCCACCAACTACATCTTCCTCCACCATACCACAACTTCTTCAACAATAACTACGACAACGGCTTCTTCTCTAACAACGATGGTGGCTTTTGCTTCTCTGCCTCCTTGTTGGCGACAACTTCGATCCCACTACCACCACGCCAACAACCTCCATGCATCGCTGCCCTTCTTTTATTTCTTTCATTTTCCATCGCTTATTTTATGCAAAAAAAATAAAAAATATTAAAAAATACATGCTAATCCAAAAAAATATTTAAAAATATTAAATCTTCAACCATTGAATATTTTATTAATATATCATACTATTATTTTCTTCAAAACAAAAGAATTCACCTCATTCATCACCTTTAGCTAAATAATTGGATGGTTCAGGTTATAAAATAGTAATTGAGTTCAAAAAAAAAAAATTAAAATGAAGAAGTTGAGTTAAAAAATATATTAAATTAAAATTATGTGAGTAGACCATTTTAACCCGATCTTGTTCTTTCTCAAAAACGCAATTAATCTGGATTGCCACCGCCGTCACGGAGATAGAAAGTGGGAGGAGGACGGCAAAATACACCGCTGCTGTCACCGCCGTCTCGGCGCTCTCCATCTTTTTCGCTTGCTCCCGCTCACCGCCACCAACAATGGAGTCCATGGTCGCATCCTTCAATCTTCAAAGTCGCGCCATGTTTGCTTCCAGATTTGACGATTGTTAGGATGGTTGGTGGGAAGTTTATAATCTTTAAATCTTTATGCGGTATGTTCAGATTTGAACTCAACTTGGTGTTTTTTTTTCTTGTCTGATTACACTTTCTTATACCAATAAATTATCATTTTTCTCTGAAAGAAAGTTGTTTCCACTTTAAATCAGGGAACTAGATTTTAAACAACTTAAATCAAGTACTTATTTAACACCTAAACAACAACTTACTCAAAATCTAATGAATCAAATTGGGAATTTTCCAGATTTTTACATGAACAAGGATGAACATGAATATGCAGAATTTGATCTAACATGATGATCATGTTTGTGTTTTCTCCGATGAAGTTCATTTTGTAAATGTTTGGGTGGATGATGAGAAAATAGTTGCAGCCAGAGGAAGAGAATGAAGAGGAAGCTGAACTGAGTGGATAGAAGAAAGATGATAATAAGATAATTGTTTTTTTAATTCGGGGGTATAATAGACATTTTATGCATTGACATTAAAATATATTTTATACTTTGAGTTACTGTTCATTGCTAAATTACTGGTGCACCGATGTGGACCATTTGTCTCAATGGTTCACCGTATAATCGTCCGCAGAAACAAACTCAAAAAAAGAAAGCCATTTAATTACTATGTTTTTGACTTTGTTTCCGATTGTGTTATTGTATTATTTTGAATTTTAATTTTTTACTTAATTAAATTAACATTTTGGTTTCATTTCACTTTAAGCAGAAAAAAGAATTTGATAAAAATAAAACTAACGAGGACATCGATTTTGTTTAATTCAAAAATAGAAAAACCTAATTAATTTGAAACAAATTGGAGATCGAAATCACATACAATTTAAATCAAAAGAATTAAAAATAAATTAAGACAAAATAAATATTTTTAACTCATTTTAAAATAAGAAAAATGACAAGTTTTTGGTGTAAAAGTTTTGAATATAGGAAAAGCATAAGTTTATATATTGTCAGACAGATATAATTCTTTATGATTTTTTAGATAATTCTTATGAAATTAATAAAATAAATATGCATAACGATTATTGGATAAGATTATAATACTACAGATATCTTCGATGATATTATGCATACACTCACAAGTATAATTAATTATTCTGTTTTAATTAATTAATATTTTTATAAAATAAAATAAGAAAAAACAATTGGTGGGTGGAGAAAGAACGTTGGACTTAGATCCGATAGTTAATCCAAAATTGAAGGAGACGCTGCCACCTGACAAGACCCGACCCGAGTGTGACATATTTTGCATTTGGGTCACAATTTGCCCGAAATTTAACGCGCATTTCCCGTAGCTAGTTTTGCCTACGTTGGTGTGTCCCACAAGTGCACAGTGTCCATCACTTCCTGGTTTCTATAAATACTCAAACCCATTCTGCCTCATTCCTTGCTTATTTTAATTTTTCTAGCTTTGCTTAGGTTCTGTTTTGCAGTGAGAGAGAGTGTGTTTCTGAATTTAGAGAGAGAGAATTTTATTTTGTTTTTTTGGTTATCTTTTTTGGTTTCTCTTACATCGTTTTTGTAGGTACTGAGGAAGAAAGTTTTGGCAGCATAACTTTGTTGGAGAGCATGTAAGTTCATTTTCCTTCATTTTCTCATATGGGGTAGGGTCCCCACTTGTCATCCTAATTTCATCTTCTTTCATGTAATTTCATGTATGGGTAAAAAGAATTTTTTTGATTCATGTAATTTCTGTAATTTATTTATGAGAATAATTAATTAATTGTTATTCATGGTAGGGGTGGATAAGAATCAGTATTGTTCATTGGGTGGTTTTAACTTTTATGTGCATGAGAATGATGTATGTGCAGTTGTGCACATATCTATTCCCTCCACATGCTCACTTCTATAGTTTCCTGTCTCTATCATGCACATATTCATTCCTATTGGGTTATTTTAAAATGTGGATGGCATATTAAATTTTCATGGTGCTTGTGTTAATTGTCATGTCTTATGTTGTTTTGGGAATCTTAATGATTGGCCTTGGTTTAGATCTGTCTCATGGGGATATTTGTTTGGCCCTAGTAAAAGTATGGTTCGTATTGTTGACATTTGACACAGAAAGTTAAAAAAATGTATTTATTTATTCATTAATCTATTAATTATTTACGTTTTGTGAATTAAAATTTTAATAAGAATCCATTTGAATTTGCTCTTTTTCGAACTGCTGAATTCCGTTTTTGGCTATGCTTGTCAAAAGCATGTTAAGTTTTTGTGTTTGATTTTCCTGCTTTCTTAGGCTATTACACCAATGGAATAGGATCTAACCTAATTGATGAAAGCAGTTTTCTTATTTAACCCACCCATGTTATGTTAGAACCTTTTTCTGAGAGGGATTAAGTAGTTATATAAGAGTGTGAAATTTGTTTATGTTGAGGGAAATTACTTTATAAGTTTGGTTGGTTATAGAAGTGTAAGTCCTTACATTTCTTTAGAGCCAAGCAAGTCAGTTTCTGTTGAGTTTGACTGAATTATGTATTGTTGTGGTGGGCCCTGCAGAAAATTCAGGCAAGGCCTTGAAGTTGGAGAGTATTAGATCGGAAGCTTAGAAGTTTCTCTTTGGACCAAAGAAATGGAGGTATATGGCAATTCTATGGTTGCAGCTCCTTCAAATGTTATTTATCTGTCAAGTATTTTGGGCCAAGATGGCCCAATTACCGGTCACAGATGCAACTGGAAATGTGAAAATGAACATGTTTGTGGAAACATGTATCACTGCAAGATAACAGGGCTGACTCACATCTGTGATAAAAACTGCAACCAGAGAATTCTGTATGATAACCATAGCTCAATTTGCCTAGCAAGTGGTCACATGTTCCCCCTTACATCAGAAGAGGAACAAGCAGTGAGAGGTGTTCGCAGGAAGCTTGACACAGAGAATTCTCCCTCCGATAGCTGTGCTTTTAAGCGTAGACGAGATACTCAGTTTCATCCTTCTCCTTTTGAGAGATCTTTCTCTGCTGTCAGTCCTATCTGCAGCCAAGTTGGAGATGGCATGGATATGAAATAGATATCTATTATATAACTGCAAAGACTCTTCTTTATCATTTCTCTTGTCCCTTTGAAGTTTTTTACTTTTTCTATCGGATGAGTATCAATAACAGAACTTGAACAATTATGGATTATTTATTGGTGGACATGATGTGTCCCCCCATCTTCTGTAGGAAGTCCTTATATTTTTAGTATTAATGTAATGTAGCTTTTAAAGTAGCCTGACTATTGAATGGGGATTTGGGCGGGTCTTTGTACGCGAAACATTTATGACACTTGAATTGACTTCAGTTTTCTGCTAAACCTAGTGAGAAACTGACTGTCGTAGCTGACTACGGAATGCATTCTGGCCTTTTACATTGCTTGAATTTGATTTGGACCTCAATGATGCATATGTGAGCAATGTACTTAACTGTAATCCTTTTTTAGCTGACCATCAAGTTTCTAGTGTATTTGTAATCACAAAGCAGCCTATTAATATATTCATTACTAGTTTACTATTACTACTGTCATGAGCTTGTATTCCTTAATTCTGTATGAACAGCAAACACTTATTCTGTCCTTGATGATAAATCTATTTAGGGTCATATTGGAAACCTTGATTTCTGTAGGCTGAGGTTCTCTCCAGTTTGTCATATGAACAAAGTTCTTGGTATACTATCTGGTGAATTGATTTTGGTTTTGCTGCTTGACTCTTCCTATTTCTGTTACAGGCTCAAGGGAGATGATCTAGTTCTCATTTTCATTTGTCTTAATCATTTTCTGATATCTTTTTTCCTGTGATTTGATTGATGGTTGGCTGTCTGAGGCTAATGTAACTTGTGCAGGTTTTGAAGTATATGCTAGGAAGGAGCGTTCAGAACTTTATTTGTGTTGCATTACTAAATTAATTCTTATGATATAAAATTGTTCTATGTTTGAACATCAATTATTGATAAATGTCTTCTCTTGAATGAATGCAGGCATTCCGACTTATGCTCGAGTTTTTCTTTGCTGAAGTTTGGAGAAGCCAACAGTTATGGGACTATAAAGAGTTTAAAGACAAAGTAGGAAATCCTAACACTCTAGGGTGTCAAAAGAATTGAGGCAAGACCATTTATGATACTGCACAGATACGGTAGAGACACACTATTCAAAGATGAAAAAGTAGGTATGCCTAATCTTAATTATTAATATACTTTGGAATTGTGGTTGATTTCCATTATATGATTTATTTACTTGTGTTAGTAGATGTGAGGTGACAAGGGCAAATAAAGGGGAACCTTATGAGGGATACTTATCAGCAGCAGCAGCATCATCATCAATCTTTCAAACCTGCATAGTGTTCCTCTTTGTATTCAAGGATTGAAAACAATGACCTAGGATTGAAAATGAATTATCTCCTAAATGCCATGTTACTGTTTACTGCTAAATTTTGTACTTGTAATATGTTCTAGGCAGATGTAATTAATCAATTATCGGTTTATAGGCTAATGAAGGTTTTTATTATGATATTTGTTAAGCTAGAGGTTTGTAATGTAGCTTTCATTTTCTAACTTTTGACATCCTTATTTAATTTGGCTTGTGATTGGATGTTACATGATGCCTCTCAACCGAGCTGCTTTTTTTATCTATAGGTATTAAAGATAATATTGGGTGGTTTATAACTATTCACACACCTTGTTTAATTAATTAAGTTATACCCCTTTGACTCTCAAATGAGCTACTGATATTTGTATCAGTATTATTAATTATAAATTATAAATTATAAATCTTGGATAGCAGCACATGTAGTAGGCTATATAATACCTTTACGCACTCCTCCCCAAATTCATGTGTGCATACACATTCACTAACAGTTGATCATGTCTACCTTAATGCATTCATAAGTGCTCATGAGCGATGAAGATCGCCCACTAACACTTGAGACCTATCGGTTGCTTCTATTGGGAAAAATTGGAGTCTTGCATTGATTAAAGATAATGTCAAAATATAGTATATGAATGTGGAAAAATTCTCATTCCATGAATCAACTTTTAGGATTGAATTAGATTCAAATTCAAAATATAAGAATTTAGGGTATAGAGAAGAAGACAAACATAACACACACCCCAAATACTTCAAATATAGAGAAAACTTTATTTGATTTGTCAATTTCAACATTTTTTAATTTTTTTAATTCTATTCTTTTCTAAAACAAAATGAACCATTTTTTTAATCAAAAATTAGAATATCAATTAAAATAATTCAAAATTTCATGGCAAAATGGTGTGGCATTGGATAGCCAATGTGGCAATGCCACATGTGTATTCATTAGACACGTAAATGATAGGAACGCAATATAGAGTTTTCGGAAAGATTATGGATTAAAATTAAAAACTAAAATAAAAAGAATTTATAAAGATTAAAAGTGAAAAAAAAGCTATAAAATGATATACCTTAAATATACTTTCAATATAAGTCTTAAAAAATAACTTGTTAATTACGAAACCTAATTACCGGTTGAGTAGAGAGAAATGTAAATTATTTCTGCTAAGTATGAAATTTAAATGAAAAAAAATGTGATGAGATTATGAGAAATTGTAATTCTTTTTTATTACATGAGGTTATATTTTCTTTATTAGTATGAAAAAAATAAACTTGGTTTCTCTCTTTATTTTAAAAAATAAAAATAAAAATATTTAAAGGATGTAAAGATCAATTTTTTTAAAGGAAAAATGACATAAGTTATATCTTGAAAATTTATGAAAAAATAAAAATAATTATATATTGAAAGACAAGTTAAGAATAAAAAATGTGTACTAAGGGATAATTGTCTTTATTATAGATTACATACATTTGTCTAAACCAAAAAAACTAATACCAAAATTCCACAAACTTTATTCCTGAAGTCTGCGACTTTAGCAACCACGTGGGTGGAATCAGTCTCCTAACTGTAGTCTTCTCAGTTCCCATTGAAAAGTTGATAATGATTTAGCGTATGTTTAAAGAAAACTTTGGTCAAATTCACTATTGAAAAGTTTGTTCTTTTCTTCCCATGTTATATATTGTTCTGAAGTCACTGCACAGAAGTCAAGCGTTGTTAATATTAGGTGTAGGAAATAATGAATATGCATAATTTCACACTGAAGTTTCCCCTTTACGTATTCCCTAGTCAATGTACTTTTTTTATATGGAGGAGGAATCCTAGGTCACTTCTTTATGGGATCATCCTATGCAACTTTTCTACATGGTCGAATCACAGTTTCTGACACAATTCTTTGAAGGAAATCCATGATATATATTCTCTGGTCATAGAGATTACATAGATATTATTTCCTTATTTGTTCAATTTCCCATGAAACAGCAAAGGCAAAGAATAGCTTCTGAATTAGGCCATCCACAATAAAAGAAATACTAAACCCATGTAGCTGGTATTGTGGCTGAGAATTTCACCAAAGCAACGTAGGATTTTGGTCACAAGTCATATAGCACACAATTTCTTGATACAAATATGGGGAGGATTGGTTATTCCTGGCACATCATCAATTCCCTCAAGGACACAACACAACCAATATTACTAATCATTGAAACTAATGCCTATAGTGATGACATCCTGGAAGTTCCCAAGTTTTCTAGCTATTTTGTTTACTTTGTTATCTTATTCTTTCTCTTCAATATTCACCATAACAAACAACTGCCCCCATACTATATGGCCCGGCACGCTCTCCGGCGCCAGCTCACCGCCACTTCCAACGACCGGATTCCGGCTTGACTCGGGCCAAATGATCAAACTCACAAGTGTTCCAGGGTGGTCAGGAAGGATATGGGCTAGGACTGGCTGCACATTTGATGCAACAGGAATTGGTAAGTGCCAAACAGGTGATTGTGGTGGAAAGCTGGAATGTGATGGAAATGGTGCAGCTCCTCCCACCTCATTGTTTGAGATAACACTTGGTAAAGGCAATGATCAAGACTACTATGATGTCAGCATGGTTGATGGCTACAATCTGCCACTGCTTGTTCAACCAAGAGGTGTATATGGAACTGGGGCCTGTAATGCCACAGGTTGTGTCACTGACATCAATAGAGGTAAGAGGTTTTCTGTATATGAAGTCATATATTATAACTAGGTCCATGAAGTACCATATACATATGCTTCATAAATATTTTTGGTTATATCAAGTTAATTTAATCCTTTCATGTAAAATTGTTTTCCTTTTCTTTTTTTTCATGTTGTTATAATACCATATGGTTACCATGAAATATAGGGATCAAAATAAAAATAAAACTTACCTTATAAGTTTTTTATATGACATGTTATTACTCCAATGGAGGATTTTATAATAGTTACATGCAGTATAGACTAAATTGAAAATAAGAGCAAATTACACTGACACTATATTTTTTTTGAAATTCACGCGATATTCTTATCTAGAGTAAACTCCTTAATAGTTTGAAATATATTATACCAATACCTTCAGCTATCCAAAAAACACATTATAAGAGGGTTAGTATAAAATTAAAAAGACGGTTATTATGTGAATTTCATAAAAATCACAGAAGATATCAATGTAATTTGCTCCAAAAACAATTATATTTATAGGCACTAATTTTTTTTATTTATATAAAGACCAAATTAAAAGTAGATACAATGTATAAGGACTAAACTATATATATATATTTTAACTATTGCTTACACGTGGTAGAATGATACAGCACTTTTTACATTCATAAAATGCAATTTTATAGGTTGTCCAAAAGAACTTCAAGTAGTTGGTGGAGATGGATACCAAGGTGGTGTAGTTGGGTGTAAGAGTGCTTGTGAGGCATTTGGATCGGATCAGTATTGTTGCAGTGGAGAATTTGCCAATCCAACGACATGCCAGCCTTCCTATTATTCAACCCTTTTCAAGCAGGCTTGTCCAAAAGCCTATAGCTATGCATTTGATGATGCCACCAGCACTTTCATTTGCAAAGCTTTTGAATATGACATTGTTTTTTGTCCCAACGGCAACAAGTATATATCATTTCCCATTGGCTTTTCATTATCTTTCAATTTATTACCACATGTTTGCAAAACAAAATCCTAACACTCAACTAATTAAACATTTTATTTTACATGACCACAACACATGCAGGGTTAAAAAACCAAATGGTGCATTTCCTCCTCCACCACCATCAATTGAATGGCCTGATCAGAAGGTTCAGCAGCAGGTCCATTCTTCTTCAGATATTCTCTTACCCTGTCCAGTGTCATTCTTTCTCTTTGTTGCCACTCTCTCTGTGCTTGCAGCAAAGACTCAGACACTGATATGAGACAACGCCAGAAGAGAATACCACAAGTGTTTCTTGAAAGGAAGAGAGAAACAAAAAAGACAAGGAGATGAAAATTATGAGCAGAGAATGTGGAACACATGAGGATCCTAAGGAAACAAATAAGTGCAGAAATTACTCTTCCAAAACTCCAACAAGTTGGCAGCTGATTAAGAACCAATGGCCATCTACTAGACATCTAGCCATAATTTCAGTTTTCCTACTATCCTCTCAAGATAACTTGTAAATGCGATAAAAAAAATCGTTGGAATAAAACATCAAGTCATGAGGTCATTTGTTATGTAACCAGGAATATGAGAACCCTTAAAGTTATTCTTTCATGTGTTATAAGACAATTTAATATTTGAGTATAACAATTCATGGCATAAAGAATAAACTATGGAACTTCTTTAATTGACTCATTTCTGAATCTTTTTCCTTTTCCTTGGTAGTTTTGGGTGGTTGTGGTTTGATTCTCTCTAGTACTTCCTCCTCTTTTCTTTGCAATTTTGTGCATCATCCAGTTATTCAACAATTTAATTATCATACATGCACTGGCTAGCATAAGAATTCCTTTGATTTGTCAAGAACATGCTCCTTTTTATACCACTGGTAGGAAATGGCTTTCTGCATCATAGCATCTTCAACTTCAACATCAACATCAACATCAACAAAACCTTTAACTCAAATTAATTGGGGTTGGTGATAGATGAATCCAATGATAGATACGAAGAAGTTAAAAAATAAATAAAAAAGAAGGGGAAAAGAAGGAGGAGGAAGATGAAGAGGAAAATGACTAAAAAATGACCATATGAAACGTAGAGATAACAACAGGTCTAACATTCCACTAAGCTTATAACTTTTATTCATTCCATCCCAAGACACACCGTCCGCCAATCTATATATTACTCCATTAAGTCTTATTTAACTACTTTTTCCAAATCAGTTTCGATCTATCTCTATTTCTCTGTGTCGAACTCTTGGTAACAAATTTTTACTCTTACATAAACATGAGGGCTCGTCTCATATGAAATTAATAAATATAGGAAAAGATCTTTGCATGATAATAAGGCAAAACTTTTAGAAGTAAAAGACCCCAATTATAAGTTGGTAGATCCAAATCACCTTCAATCAGTCTTAGCTTAATATTATACATTCGACTGTGGTTTCAGCTGCATGAAGTAATCTTGTGATTGCTTATTATATATATATATATATATATATATATATATATATATATATATATATATATATCGATCGTTACATCAATTAAACACAATACTGGCACATATTTTTTGTGATGGTTAATTAAATCACTTATGCCCTATCAATGAGAAGGCTTAAAATAAAGAATCACTACTTTATATTATAATTTTACAGTTTCATCATCAAATTATAAATTAATATGGATGAAAAATTTATTGACTTTTATAATAATTGCATTAAAAATATTATTTATCATGATTTATTATATTGTCATAACATAAAAATTAAACTATAAAATAAAATAATAGAAATATAAAACGTTGAAAATGGAAAGTGGACATTTTACTTAATAGAGTAGTATAAATCAAGAGAATACATGAAAAAAAATTAGTATGTAACCAACAGAATTGACTCTGATCTAGCACCAAAAAGAGATAATGGTTCTAATCTGCCCCAAGCTGATTCCGAGAAATTAAGTTTCTATCAAAGCTAAATTGAAAATTCGACCAAAAACAAAAGTAAAACATTTCCTTTGAAATTTATGCAATTGAATTGGACTGCGAAGGTCGTGTAAGACATATATTTTGGGTAGATGCAAAGGGTAGAGATGACTATGAAGAGTTTGAAAATGTGATTTCCTTTGATACAACATATATTACAAAAAGGTATAAGATGTCATATAATAGCCTAGGGTTTTTTTTTATAAAAAAGGAGTAAAAGAAATAGGAATTTAAATTTATAAAATTCTGTCGCAAAAACATTAGTGACGGAATTAGCAACGGATTAGCGACAGATTTAGCGACGAATTTTAGCGACGGAGTCTGGCGCCAAGAGCGCCAGAGTGGCGCCAGGAGCGCCACAGATGCTGGAAACTAGCGCTGGAAGCGCCAAAGTGGCGCCAGATGCACTGAAAAGTGACGCTTAGAGCGTCAAAGTGGCGCCAAGGGCGCCAGAGGCACTGGAAAGTGGCGCCAAGAGCGCCAAAGTGGCACCAAGGGCGCGGCATGTCGGTCAGGCCCCCTATATAAAGGGATATCGCGTTTTTTCAGAGGAATTACTGTTCCTCTTCTTCCTAGGAGCCCAGGCAGCCATTTTTGTACCTTAGAAGCTTCATACCTTCATCATAAACCACTAAAACACCTCCTAATCACTTTTAAACTTGATTAGAACCATTGGAGAGCCAAAATCCAGCCTAGTTGTGAGAGAAACTTTGAGAGAACCCATTCCTTGAGTTCTTGAGAGAGAGATGAGCTGTGGGAGAGGAAAGAAGGAAGCCCAGGACACCAGAGCTAGGAGAAAGACTTCTCCAGCCTTTCCTTCATTGATCTGAGGTAAGAAACCTCTGTTTTAACCGTTTATTTTGTGGAATAGGGACTGGATGAATAGTGACCAATTGATGATAGAGCTGGAATTAGGCTTAGGTTCTTTAGAAAAGTGTAGTCAGGAGGCTGTTCTGAGTAATATGGAACTTTGAAATTGGAATTTTGATGAAGTTTGAATTTGGCTCTGTGAGGAAGAAGTGGGTGTGAATGGGAGGTACTATGGCCTGAACTAACTTAAGTACCTTTACAAAAGTTGTTCATAAGGCCAAATAATCGGTGAAAACTTGATTATATATGTGTATTGGCTGAGTTGAACCAATGTGAGTTCTTAACTCTAGAACAGTTTTGAATTGAGTTGTAAAGAGTTCTAAAGGAACTCTGAGACCTTGGTGAGGATGAGGCAGACCATTGAAGGTCAATGTATGACCTTGTAGGAGTTTGGCTAAGACAAAACCTTAAGCTAGATGACTTTGAATTGGTTATATGTGGGAGGATGTTTCCTTTCATATAAACGGTTGAATACCGTTCCTGATGATTTGATTCATGCCTATTGTAGGGCGTGAGGTGCAGATTGCTGGTAGAGATCACCCAGATACTAGGGGGGCTGTTTCTGAGCTACGACCAGGTAAGCTCAGTGTTCTTGGAGATTTCTTCTCCTGCTTGTGTTTACTCCACCCACTTTGGGTGCTTGTTTGATATATTTTGAATGCTTATGCATTATGGTAAAATGACACTGAATGATATGTCGAGGTCTTATGACTTTGTAGTACTAAATACATGTTGAATATTGATGAAATGATTTTATTGTTACACTGAGATAGTGTATACCATATTGAGTATGATGTTGATGATATATTGATTGATTGTGATGTGATTGTTTGTAATCTGCTGGCCAGTAGACTGAGGAACTATGGACCTTTGGGAACGTACCCACGAGTAGGTGGATGATCTCCCTTAGGAAATCCATAGGCGTTCATGTAAATCCTGATTAGATGTACCCACGAGTAGGTGGATGAGCCTATTCAGGTATTGGACGGCAAGTCCTGATTAGATGTACCCACGAGTAGGTGGATGATCCTAGTCAGGCATAGATAAAATGAGCTTTGATTAAATTATACTCACAGAGATGGAAGATTCTTCTCAAGCATTGTGGATGCTTTTCTTTTATGTTGTTTTGAGATGTATATCATGATTTGGTTATGCTATGATATTCATGTATACCTTTATATCTGTTTATATGCTGGAAAGTAAACCAGGGGGAGGGTAACCTCTAAGAACCCTGAGTTTACTGGGATGTTTATCTCACCCCTATTTGGGG
>PYAF01001287.1:494067-514116 GCA_007407185.1 Glycine tomentella | reverse complement strand
CGAAGTCTCTGAGCGATCCCAAGGCAAGAGGCCTGTGCTGAGATAGTGTGAAGATAACCCTAGGTCTAGATGACTGGAGCTTGTTAGCTCCCATTTTGATTATTTTGGTTATATTCTGATACCCTGAGGGGTCATTTGTATAGTTTTGAGAAAAATTGGCCTGTATATTACAGTACTTCACCATATATGTAAAGAGTATGTATACTATAATAATTTATGCTTCCTTTACTATTCCTTTTCCCATGCATGCTGCGTACTCTGATATTGTATAATGTTAATACGCCGGGTTGCACACGGGGTGTTACATGTCACTTGCTCCTTTCGTTGACGTTAACAACCACTTTCAGTCAAGGTTACTTGGTTGTGCATTAATAGCATATGAAACTTCAAAAACTTTTTCATGGTTGATGAAAACATGGCTTAGAGCTATGGGTGGCAAGACTCCAAATGCAATTATAAGTAATCAAACAAAGCAATGAAAGTGGCTATTAAAGAGGTCCTTCCAAATGCTAGACATCGTTTTTGTCTTTGGCATATTCTAAGAAAGGTGCCTGAAAAAATTAGTCATGTATTGAGAAAACATGAAGATTTCATGACATATCTCAACACTTGCATTTACAAGTCTTGGTCAACACAACAATTTGAAGATAAATGGAAAGAATTGGTTGAAAAATTTCAACTATCAGAGGATGGATAGATTCAGTCTTTGTATGAAGAACGTGAGCATTGAATTTCTGTTTACATGAAAGATACATTTTTTGGTGGCATGTCAACAACTCAAAGATCATATAACATCAACTCTTTCTTTGACAAATATGTAAGCAAGAAAACTTCATAAAAGGAATTTGTTGAAAAATATAAACTTGCTTTACATGATAGAGAGAAGGCAGAAATACAAGTTGATTTCAATCATGGCACAAGCAGTCTATTCTTAAGACCCCATCTCCTTTTGAGAAGCAGATGTCAAGTGTTTATACACAAAAAGCTTTCAAGAAATTTCAAATTGAAAGTGTTAGGATTACCTGAATGTCATCTTATAAAAGAGAAAGAAGATGATCAAGTTACCTCTTTTAGAGTCAAAGATTTAAAAAAAAATGAAAACTTTGTTGTAGAGTAGGATGCATCAAGGGTGGAAATTTTGTGCATATGTTGTTTATTTGAGTATAATGGGTATCTTTGTAGACACTCACTAATGGCACTCCAAGCTGTTAGTTTCTCTGTTGTTCCATCATGTTATATAATGAGAAGATGGACCAAAGACATTAGAAACGAGCATCATAAAAGAAACAGAAACAAAGATGTTTGCTCTAATAGGGAGAGATATGATCTCTTATATAAAAAGGTCGTTGAATTACTTG
Source organism: Glycine tomentella (assembly GCA_007407185.1). Lineage (NCBI taxonomy): Eukaryota > Viridiplantae > Streptophyta > Magnoliopsida > Fabales > Fabaceae > Glycine > Glycine tomentella. Next base: position 512,758 of record PYAF01001287.1, on the reverse strand, counting down.
AGGAAAGATCGTTATCTAATGAGAGTTGTCAAATTGAACATCGTGCACTTGAAGAGACCCTAAAAAAATTTGCAAGCATTAATTGATCTTTGAAAACTGACAAAGAAAACATTGAAAATAAGATTTTACTTGAGAAAGGGCGTAAGAGAACATACAATGGAAGATTTAAAAAGGTTTGGGGTCTTTATTTTATTATGATTTCCATATTATCAACTTTTTTACCATATAACTTTAATGTGATTTCTCATAATTACGTTCTTTTTTGTGATTGAAGTTTGGAATTGTTCAAGAGGAATCAAGTAATACATTTGATGTTCTTAATAATGAAATGGTGACTGCATCAACAAGAATGGTACGGGAATAGAAATTTCAATTTATTTCTTTCAAGACTGTTTATTATGTGATTTTCTTTGCTCATTTTTTTTCCAGGCAAAGCATTAGAGTTTGAGGAGCTAAGACAAATTAGACAAGTTGTTTTTAAAACTTTGTGAGATTTTTGTTTCTAAAACATTTTTAAGTTAGGTTATTAAGAAATGTTAGAGCTGGATTTTGATAAAGAGTAGATGATTTGGCTGTTTATTTATTCTGTTCAGTATTTTCATATTGTTGCTTGTTTTTTATGCTTATGCTGTAAAAACATTACAGGACAGAAAAATAAAGAGATGTTACAAAACAGAAAGAGTTGTTGTTGAATTCTTGAGTCATGCTAATTTTTTTTCGATGTAATCGATGCTCATGAGCTGGACCACTTTCTCCACTCATGATAATGCATGGCTATGTTCTCCATACTTGAGTCTTGACGGGACGGCAGCATCTAAAATATATATTTGGGTCCAAAAGATTAAGTATTAGCAATTCTTGTGTTTCACTTAGAGGAGAACTAAAGGCCTTGTCTCATTGGGTTATATAATTGTAAGTTAATTAGAAGTTTTATGTTCAAATTATAAGTATATAATTGTATTGAATATTTAAAATGAGAACTTTAATATTGATATATAATGATCTTATTTCATTCAAACAAATTTATTTCAAGTGAATATAATAGATGTGATTTTAAAAAATAAGAATCTTCTTTGATATTGGTTAACTTAACCTTAGTTTAGTCCGATACTTGTTAAGTCTACGGTATTTATTATTTATTATGAGTATATAAATTTCTGACATTATAATTTTTTATGAAACTCTGACATTATATATATTAAGTCATTAAATTTTAAAAGGAAGAGTTTAATCCGCATGCATTTTAATTGGATTTTTTTATAGCATTAATGAATTAGAAATTATTTTAAATATAATTTTTAAGATAATTGTTATAGAAGTGTGTAAACTTTTTTAACATAATAATATGTTATTAGATAAGAAGATAAAAAAAAAAGTATTAATTACACTATCAGTGTGTGAATTATCTATTCAAAAATTCTAAAAAATATTGCATGTAAGATATTTGTTTTGAAATAAATTTTATGAATATAAATATATTAACATATATATATTATGTAAAAGATATAATTAAAGTCAATAAACTTTGTTATTTATTATTAGTAATCATAATAATTGTATATTTTAATTTGAAATATTGTGGCATGAGACAAACATGAAATGTAATTGAACCTCAACGTACAAGATAATAAATTTAAAAAGTATCATTCTTTTCATCTTAACAACTTTCTCTTTTTTTTTTTCGTGTATAATTTCTGTTCGTTTTCTATTACATTAATTTGCATAAAGTTCTTACTCAGTTGGACAAAAGAAAAACAACATAGTACATCTTAACATTTAATATTTTCTTTAAAAAAAAATACAATATTAATGCAAATTTTTGTTTTTTTGTCTCTGCATTTGTTTTATTTCTGATTCCTTCAATGTTGTCGTCACCTCTTTGTGTTCGTTATAAACCGTCATGTTTTATATCTCTATAAATATAGTGTTTTTGCTTTTTTATATTCTTATAAAATATAGTATTTTTTGTTTTTAATCCTCTCATGTATAACAGATTTTGTCCTTAGTTTCTGCTTTAATTTTACGGCTCTACAACATAACATAGATTCTGTTTCTAGTCTGAGTTACTGCGGGAACCAAAACTACTGTCATTAATATTGCATATTGCAGGAAAAAAAATTGTAAGAACTAACAACAGAAACCACTATATAAAAAGAAAAGAAAAAAAAAAAACGTTAATCCTGCAACCCAAACGTGTCATAATTAACATTGAACTATACGTAAATATTAAAAATGGGTGTTGAACACTCTTAGGCCTTAAGTTCATGATTCCCATTATTAATTTATTATATTCTGGTTTGACAATAAATCTGCACTAACTAGGTATATACGAGCATTCAATCGTTGATGAAAAAAAAAATACGGGCATTCAATCTTAATTTGTAAATTGAAATATATAGAAGAAAAGAATCACTGCATCAGTTGTAAAACCTAGGAATGCTCTCAAATTTCACAGTTAATAAAAGAATTTAAACAAAAACGTTTTTTTTCTTATCTATGTGCCAAAAAGGAAAATGTGGTAATTAATTTAACACCCCAAATTACAAAACAAAATCAACAGAACAGAGAGATATACAAATTTGTCTCTATTTTAACTCTTCCAATTCCAAAATTCCAGTAGAAGCAACATATTTCTTTTTGTTTATTATACAAAATTCCAGTAGAAGTTAGTTTCTGCGAGTTTTAGTGTTATATTTTATTTGAAAAGCTTTTTTTTACCAATCTAAAAATTAATCCACAGTCCACAGAATCCAGAAATGATGTTAATCAAGACAGTAATCTACATCCACAGTTCTACAAAATATTCTAGAAATGAAACCTGCGAACAAATCAAACCTATACATCATCACCAATGGGGTTGAATCTAACGGACTATGCAGTGAATCAAAGTTTGAATTCTCGCTAAAAAAAGCATCAATATTTAGTGTTCCATCATGACCCAAACAAAGATTATCTCCCAAGAAACACACTTGTAAAATTAGTATTACTATGGAGGTTCCACACTATTACAAGAGAGTGTTTTCCAATTCGAATTCATCATTAACAAGTTACCAATAAACACACTTGTAAGAAAGAAAAAAAAAAAACTATATATGATCGAATTTTTGACACGACGTACCGTCGTACCCCTGAAAGCAGCAAGCACATAAGAGAAGAAAAGAGAATAAGGTTGATCTAAGAGTGGGAATGAAGGGGAATGGAGGTGTTGAGGAGGAGAGAGTGCGCTTGAGAAAGCTGGTCGACGAGCAAATCGACGCGAGCGTGGTAGTCACGCGCCTGCTGCAGCGCCTCGGCTTCGAGATCGCCGAGCTGGGCGCAGAGGCGCTCCTCCGCGTCCTCCGCTACGGTGAGGCGATCCAGTGCGGCGCGGAGTTGGCGCCTCACGTGCTCCTCCCTCTCCTTGCTCTGTCTCAGCTCCTCCTCCAACTCCTCGTTCCGCTTCTTCAGCTGCAACTCCAACGACGTCGTTTCACCCTCCCTCGTATTCATCTTCTTCTTCTTATCACCGATTCCCATTATCATCGTCGGTGGTGCAATAAGTAACAGTTAGTTTGGGTTTGTTGGATTTGGTTGATGGAGTTGTATAAATATATACAAGGCAAATATGATTTTGTATATTTATAAGTAATTAAATATAATTTTTTTATTTATAATATATAATATTATATTATTTCTTATAATAAATATTTTTCATTTTAATTTTTAATCAATATTCTAAAGAGGAAAAGACTTGTATTATGATTGGAATGGTTCAAATAAGTATGTCCAGGTTCAATGAACCTGCCTTGTGCATTTCTGTATCTCACTTTCTGTTACAAGCTACATATTCCTTTTGTTGGTCAAAATACTGATTAAGAATCCTTTTGTTAGAGTAGTTTTGTTTTTTCAGCAAAAATTAATTTATTGTAATAGTTTAATGATGATATATACTTTAATTAAAAAATCAATTTATTAATATATTAATTATTATCATCAAAATTAATAAATTTAACATGTAAGAAAATTTATGATTAAATAATAATGTATAATTTTTTTCCACTAAAAGAGTTGAAGGTTGCACAAATTTTTATCTAAACCATAGTAGCCTGCATCTTTTTTAAATGACAAATAAATGTTAATCATTCTTTCAAAAAATCATTATTAAAATGTATAAAAATGTATTTTCCTATTATTGCGTTAAAATCTTTATAAAATAGAATAATCTTAGAATAAAAGAAAAGACTAAAATATGTAAGAGTAATAATTTTTAGATGAAGAGAGTAATTAATGATTGACTCTTTAGTGTCAATCAACAAAACCAACAACAACAGCATCAGGATGAAACAAAATAGGATCAAATAAATAAATAAAATTATATTTTCTTATAATCATTAACTTTTTTTTTTTTTTTATTGTGGATAAAAGAAGTCACTTGAGCAGTCTCCTCACCTCTTGAAAAGCCATATCTCATCTCCAGGACTTCAGCTATACACACTCATAAGAGGATAACGTTGTTTTTTCACGAAAAAGACTTTAAATTTTTTAAAAACATAATTTAACTCTCTTTCTTATATATTTATCTTGATCTAATAAAATTATTTTATTAATATATATATATGATATTTAAATATGAAATTTATTTTAGAAGATATCTAGATCTTTTAATTGTTTATAAAGAGATAATATATATAAATGATTGTGGAGAAAAGGAGTAACGTGAGGAAACTGCTCACCTCTTGAAAAGTCATTGACTCAGCTTCAGCTATACACACTGATTTTCGGTAACCAACGGCAGTCTGTTCATTAACTACATAATTTATTCTATTCAACACTACAAAAAATATCATTATTCCTAAATATATGTAAAATACACCTATTAAACAATATTCAATAAGCATAAAATACTAGTGTGTTTTTATCTAAAATACCCTTATAAAATAATAGTATAAGATAAAAATGTAGTCTTATTGTTTGTTGAAGTAATTTTTGTAATAGGTTGCTAGTAAAGTATTTCTTATAAAGATCAAAATATAGTTACTAATTTCTAACTCAAATATAACTAAAAAAATAATTTTGAAGGATGAATTTAAATATAAGTAAATATAATTTATTTTATTTTATTAAATGATATTACTCTAAAATACTTTTCATTATTGAATTGTGATTCTATTGCGAATAATTCTTTTATTCATTATCTCAAGTATCGATGAACGACCTTTCAGGAATACTATTATTTTTTTTCATTTAGATCTGTAAAATTAAATAATGTTAAATATTTTAATAGGTGTAAATTAGTTATTTTGCTATATAAGTCTGAGGAAGTACCTTTCTCCTTTTATATAAGGATCAATGATGGATTTAGGGGGGCAACCAGGGGCCTTGTGCCCACCCCACTCCCTCAAGACTCTTTATGTATATCCATGAGAAAAATGAAAAATTAAAATCATATACTTATAGAGAAAAAATGAATAAGAAAAATAGGGTATTGTGTTCATATTTGTTTAATTTCCTTATAGTAATGGATCTTATTTTTAGATCCACACGTAAAATTAATAATAAATATTTTTACAAAACTCATTATTTATTAAAAAATAAATATTTAAATTATTGTGCTAAAAAATATTTGGTCCCTTTGAAACATTTCTGGATTCGTCCCTCTTTCAACTTCATTTGTCCCTTATAAAACTCCTTTTAAATTGTCGTTTGATTCTTTTTTTTTTTTTACTAGAATATCCTGATTATTTTACATTTTTTGTAGTTAATAAAAAGTAAATGATAAAAAATAATAAGATAAGTTTATTTTCTAGCTTGTGATGATTGAAAAAGATCAGTACACAACAGATAATTAGGTAGATAATAATCAACTGAAAAGAGTGACATGATAATTCTCAACAACCTTAGGGGTAATTTTTGAAAAATAATATTTCCTCCGCTTTTGATTATAAACAAAAAAAAAAAAACTTTCCACGCTTATTAAAAAATTAATTAATTAAATTAATTGTGTTAACCCCAATTAAAGAATATTTTTTCCTAAATTATCCTTCATTAAAATTTGATATCAAACATAAAGAAAGTTGTTAGCCCTATTAAATCAAAGGTATTTTAAAGATAATTTCATTAAATAAGGTAAAGTTAGTTTTTTTAAGGCAAAATATTTTTATATTAATGCAACTTAGTTTTGCACAAGAATTTTCTAACCAACTAAGGTAAAGTTAGTAATTATTTTTATATTTTTATATTAATTTATATAATATATATATATATGAGAAAAAGTATAAAATATAAAAATTTTAATACACCGCTAATTTTAAAATAAAAAGGCTAATAACAATAATTTTGGAACAAATAAATAATCATTAAGCATGTAATTATTTTTCAATTTTTAAGGAAGCATGTCATTATTTAGAAATATTTTGTTTGATGTTTAAAGTTTTAAAACAATAATTAAAAAATAGGTTTAATTATTTTTTCGCCCTGTGTTTTTTGTCTTTTTTTTTTATTTTCATCTTCATCCTTGCAATTTTTTTCTCATTTTAATTATTGTAAAATATATACAAAATATATACAAAAAAATAACTTTTCACACTAATTAAAAAAGTTAGTTAATTTAATGATGTGTATCTTTTATCAGATACAATTATGCTTAAGTTGAATTAAAAAACGATTTAAATATAATTTTTATTTTTCTATTTTTTAAATATATAATTTTGATTCTCTATTTTAAAATAAATACATTTTTATATAAAGGCTTAAAATGCATGAACATCGCAACACGTATCGTAACAGGCAACAACGTTGGCACCGGAAGACCTATCAACCATAACTTGTTAATTGTTATATTGATGTTACATCCCCCGAACAATTTAAGTTTAAGGGTATTTTTAATTAGGACTCGTAGAGCATTAATTAAGAAACTAAAAAATGAAAATATTTATTATATAAATTCCAGAGGAGTGTAAAAACAATCATTAATAACTTAATCTTTTACTTCCTAATAAAAATATTCTTACTTTAAATTTTTTTATCAATGTTATTATATTCCGACATTTCGTGTGGCTAATGGCTAGTGATACTTTCGGCATATGCAGTTAATTAGCACGAGTATTTTAATTTTACAAGGGCACATGTCATGTGGCTAATGGCTAGTTACTTTCACTTTGATTAAAATAAATGTGAATCAAAAGAAGAAGAAGCCAAGTTATGGATGGTTTCTGATATGTAAATCTAAAACGAAATGGAGAAGCCACCACGCCATTAAAGAATCAAGTAACATTGTGGTATATATAACAGCCAAAGACATAAAATAGTTTATTCGTAATTGCGTTAATGACTATTAATTACTTTGCAAATTGGTAGTACGTACGTAATATTTAAATCAAAGTGAAAATCAAATACAGCATTATGCTTGGATGGTAGTGGTAGATGATTTGATTTAATGCCGTCCTAGGGCTACATGTCCTCAAGGCTACGGTTCATTGACCAAAGTGAGGTAAAATTATAAATAAATTGTTAAAAAACAGTAGTTTTGAAATTTATTATTGAATTAGAGTTGTTTTTTCCTTGTCATTTGAAAGTGATTAGGCCATGAAAAGGTTTTCAATGCTGCGTATCTTTTTTTCTATTATTAAAAAACACGTGGGATGCACTCATAAAAATTTTAGTTATATAAACATATTAATTATATGTTATCTTAGTTATATAAAAAGATATTGCTCATAAGATATATTGACTGTAAAATATGTTTTTGATATACAATTATGTAAAGTTTTTGTATCTTCATTCCTCTGTTTATTAAGTACACTCCGATTTTATTCTTCTAATTTTTATCATATTATATACCCATAATATACATAGCAATTATTTCAGGCTGTATTTTTTGAATAATGTTTTGTTTTTAACATCCCGAACAGTAACTTATGAAATATTGTTTTTGTGTTCAAAAAAAGACTTTTTAAAATGTTAAAAAATAAAATTGTGTTTCGAAAAATACTTTTCAAAATATTATATTGTGTGAAAAGCACTTTTTGGAATGTTAAAAAAATATCTAAAAAATACAATAATAATAGGACCATTAGAAATCCTATATAACGAAAAAAAATATACAATAGATAAACAAATGAAGTGGAGAAATTATATAATTAATATTAGTCCTTCAATCTAGATGATTCTAAGAAATAAGGATGAAATATGACTCAATGATGAAAAAGTAGATTGAAGGGTATCTGAAAAATATTTGATTACAATGTTATACTGGGTTAAATTAAAAATTTAAATCTAAAAACTTTTAAAATTCAATCCTGCAAAAAAAAAAAAAAGTTAATGAATCAGATATGGCACTCCGTTGCAACTAGAATGTAGCAAAAAATTACAACATATATACAATGAGAGATATTAATGTTTGTTGTATGTGTCAACAAAAATAACATAAGAAAAGTGCTTTGAAGTGTAAACATACTACATTCGAGTTTGGAGGAAGAAACATTCTAATGCTAGAGCAAGTCAAGCAAGAGAGGAATAAAGGAAAATTAGAACAAGAGATCGAAGTGGGGATGAAGGGAGTAAAAGAGAGGAGGGGTGTTGTTGTTATGAAAGATGGAGTATGCAAGGAAGAGAAGATAGGGTGTTCATAAACCCATTCAATCCAATGAGAATCGAAAAAATGCTAAAAATAAAATGAATAAATCAAAAACTAAATGGATAAAAAAAATGGAATTTTTTTTATTGAATTAGATCAGATTTTAGATTTAATTTTCAAAACCTATACGATCCAATCCACATATATACATATTTGTATTCATAATTTGATAACATCACTCATGTTTATATTTTTATTTCTTATATATTTGTAAAATTATTCAATAACTTATAATTATATAATGACACATAAATAAAATATTTGATATTTTAAATTATTATTACATTTATTATATATCTTATTATTTATTTAATATTTTCTCAAAAAAATAAAAACATGATTAAAATCGAAAATTGATCCAATTCTAACCACTTTATATTGAATGGTGTCATATTATATTTTTGATAAAATCAAAGTGATTGGATTAGATCTTTTTCATTCAAAATTGATCCAATCCGATCTTTGAAACCCTTAAGAGAAGATGGTTTAAAAAGGAAAAATTATTTAATTAATTTGATGTTAAAAAGGAAAAGAGAAGTGTACTTGGCTAAAAGAAAGTGAAGATAGCCATAGCCATTACTCAATTACCATTCCATTTAACAAGGGCATCGACTTGAGCCTAGATATGCTCAGTCGAGTCCTGTCTTTAAGCAGAAGAAGTTATTTTGGGCTTAAAAGAGAATCTGGCCCACGAGAAGTTTTAAAAACAATGGTTGATCTTCTTGTAACAACTTTAAACCTTCAATGCTAGTACTTTTGATGACAAGTAAACTTCCAAGATATTACATTTGAATATCACCAATCAAGTTGTGTTGTCTTGCAGATCATTGATGGAAACAAAAATGAAAACTGGAACAACCCTCATTGTTGACCGTTGTTCTTATTCTGGGGTGACTTTCTCATCTGCCAAGGGACTTGATATTGAATGGTGTAAGGTAAAAGATTTAACAAGGTTCTTTACTTCTTTATTTTTATTGGCAACGAAAAAAAAGTTTAGTTTTACATAATTTCTTATACACTCTCTCGTAGAACATTAGTAAAATGCAAATTTTATTTTTTGCAGGCCCCGGAAATTGGGTTGCCGGCACCAGATGTTGTAGTATACCTTGACATATCTCCTGAGGTATGCTACACTTCTTGCTCTGTGGCCAGTTAATAGCATATAGGAGCCTGGCTCATGCATAAAACCTTTTTTGGCTTATTTATATTTATATTCCTACAAATTCAATCAGAATGCTTTGTTGTCATTTTGTTCCTATTATTTAGCTCCATGCAAGGTTTAATTAACCACATGCTAAACCTTTCCACTGGCTTGATGATGCAGGTTGTTGATGCTTGCCAACTAGGACTGCTGTAAAAAACTTAGTTTTAAAAAAATAATTATAACTAATTTTAAATAACTAGTTTATAATATGATTATTTCAAATAACTTATTTTGTTTTAAAAATAGTTATAATTATAAAATCATAACTAATTTTATAGAAATGATTATTTTAAATAACTTACTTTTATTCATTTATAACCGATTCATACTCGGTTATATAATTGATTTTATATATAATTTGTTATAAAACTATTTTATTCATAATCAATTATATATTCATATTTTTAAATAACTAATAATATTAAATTATAACTAGTTATATAAGACTAGTTACACTTATAATACTCACTTATAACCTAGTTAGTTATTAGTTATGATTATAGTTTTATAATACCCAAACTATGCACAGCCCTATGTGGGGAAACATATGCAAGAGATTGTACTTGATTGTGTCACAGAATGCCGGAAGGGGAAGCCCCTTTTAGAAAATCAAACCCCTTTTAAATAACTAAGAAATAATTAAAATCTTTTGCACTTAATAATGAAAGCAAACACCAAAACAAGTTAAATGAACTTTTAGAAAAACTTCAATCCCAACTTATTTAGTGCATGATTGATTTTCAGTTGAGAATGTTGTGATACATATTCAAATACAAATCTATCGAATAAAAACAAAAACAAGAATTATGATCTATTGGCAAAACTACTTTTGCCTAAAAAGTAATTTTGCAACACAAATCCAAACATGCTCTTAATAGGCTCTAATCAACCCACAAATACTCAATAAACTTTTAGCAAAGTTCTATTTAACGCTAGTTTTAGTCTGATGGCATGGCACAATAGGAATAGGGATTGGAGGTTTGGTTGATGGTAGTGGTGACTCAGGCAAAGCAACAACTAAAAGGAAGTAGTTCAGACAACAAGCATAACTGGTATATAAGACAACAAATCAAAATCCAATTCCATTGAATCAGAGTTCAGACAACAATAAACAGAAGTAATTTGCTCAATATTAAGACAAAATCCTGCATATGATAGGTCCAAGGCAAGTCTTTTCCCATGCTCACTGACTAGGGGACCTACCCCGGGGTGGTTCCCTTCCATCTCGGTTTGGACTTGGACTCCTGCTCCGACCTGGGCCCTTATCTGGACTCTGACTACGGCTCCTTGAGCCCCCATTATAAGGAGGAGATCGTGAGTATGACCTCTCTCGACTATGCTGTGAAAATGATCTTTCTCGACTGTACCTTCTATCCTCAGGGGACACAGATCTACAAAGCAGGCAATGCATCAAGTAAGTGCAAAACTAACCTTACATATATTGGTCTTTACCACCCATTGCATCAAAGGCCTTATCAACAAAATGGTAATCAAATTTCAACCACATATTTTGGACAGAGATAATCATATCCATAACCATAGTCCACGGCACAAAAACAAATACCACACAACAGAGTGCACTAGCCTATATTACAACTATTTAACAACACCAGCTCTTTTGTGTGTTAATATAAGAACAATATCAAAAGAAATGGCATGGTTTAAAACAATTACATGCAATAAAAATAGTGATTGGTTATTATAGGCCACACACCTTGAATACTCCCTTCGTTTAGAAGGAGGTGAATAATAGTCACGACTGCGAGAACGAGATCTATGGCGTGGTGGTGGAGATCGAGAGTAGCGGGGTGAACGAGAGTAACGAGGAGGAGACCTCCTTCTATCATAAAAGCGACCCCTATGAAGAGACATAGAAAATAGACAATCAGAATTTCACCTGACCTCTTGCTGCAATACGATTATTTTATTTTTTTTCAAGAACCCTTTGAGGAAAGTGGTAAAAATGCCAAACATTAGGAAACAAATGGACAGTAGCACCAACAATATCTGCACTACGCCACTACTTCCCAAAGAACAAATTTCTGGTGGAAATTTCATTCACATATGGACCTTGAGTTTAAAGTCATTTTGGACAAATTACAACACCCTAATGAAATGGTAACACAAATAAAATCATTTAAGATAAAGATCTATACACTGACAGAAACTAATCAGTTGTTCGGGTTAAATATGATTATGTGCAAATAGATCAGAAGACAGAAGTGAAAGCAAAGTAATTTAGCCAAAGTCAAATACACAAGTAGCAAGAAAAGTAGATAAAGAGGAAGATCCTGGTACCTTCTCTCTCTTGTCCTCATCTCAGTTGGCTTCTTTCTATTCTCCTCAGCAAAGACAACAGTGAGCTCCCGACCAAGAAGAACTTGACCATCCATATGATATTTAGCATCAGCAGCATCTGCAGGATCCACATATTGGACAAAACCAAAGCCACGGGGTTCTCTGTGAAGAGAAGGAAAATGCAAAAGCAGAATGAGAATAGGGAGCGATAGGGTTAATTAGAGAGGAAATTGGTAATGAGAAGCGTGTGCAGTTTACGTGCCCCAATTATGTTGATAATAAAGCAAGCAAGCACTAGGCTTCTGACCTTTGTGTCAGTTTAAAGATGAGTGGAAAATCTTCAAGACTTGGGACATCTTCATAATGTAATGAAAGTGAAATAGCTTCAATTCTTCACTACCAATAACATCTTCTACTTACTTGATTGATTGATGTCTTCAAAACTCTAAATCACTGCTAAACCTAAGAAATTGGCTATTATAATAGTAGCAGTCTCAACGAAAAGACAGACCCTAATTGCATCCAAACTCTGTATTGTTTAAAAAGATGATATAGGATGCATGGTACATGGAGGAGTGAAAAGGAAAGAAGGGAAGGGAAAGGGAGAACGGTGACTCACCCAGTGTAGTAATCCTTAGGAAGGTAAATGTCCTTGAGAGGACCAAATTGACCAAAAGGTCTGCGTAGATCCTCAGACCTGCAAAATTGCTTGTTCGCTCACTGGAATGATATATACAGATAAGGTAAAAGTTAAAGAAAGGGAGGCACGTCCGTGCGTACCTACAGTCATGACGAAGGTTACGGACAAGAAGGCTGGTAGGGAGATCTTGTTGTCTGGAACGGGGAGGATAGCGGCCCCTGGGGCTGGGACTCCTCCCTCCTCCTCCTCCTCCTCTTCTGCTGTAACGCGGAGGAGGTGATGGACTATAGCTCCTTCCTCTCATCTCTCTTCTCACCTGCACCAACAAAAAAAACTATAACCAGCATGAGAACATACTAAATTGCTATCACATATAACTTGCCCATATTCTCGTTATCACTAATAGGAAATCCTTGCAGAAGAGTTCCTTCTTCGAAATCTAACTCCCCCACCTCTCAATAACTATAAACCCTCTGGAGAAATAAGGTTGGCCCAGTGGTTGGAAAAGGGTGAAGGCAGAAGGGAGGGGGGAGCGGTCGTGATTCGAATCCCCCAACTAACATTTCTAACAAAAACAACAAACTAACATTTGCCCGATAAAAAAAAAAAAAAACTACAAACCCTCTTCTCTTCTGCCTGTAACTACAATCAATAGCAGTAGCAATCACAGAACAAAACCATCTCTCTCTCTCTCTTACAAAATTCAAGCCATAAACTAACTAGGGAGTTGATACCAATAAAATTCAAGAATTATCTTACAAAATTAAGATTCAAGCATGCATTTTTTTAGTTACACCAAATTTCGCAAGACTAAAAATATAGACATTGAGAACAGAATCAAGAAACACGCACCTGTTGAGAGTCTGAGCAACTGAACGTCGACGATGATGTGAACGGCGGAGGACACAGTTTTAGGGTTTCGAGCGTTTTAGAGAGATTGAGTCATTAGAGATAGTCCGTCGTTTCCTATAGCCAGGCTGTCGTTTCATATTCTACAAATACCATTTTTTGAGGGTATCCTTAATAATGTATTTTTAATTTACATATATAAATTTTAAATAAAATTCATGGATTTAAATAAAAACCATAAGTTTAATAAAAAAATTATATATGTAAAAAATTAAATTATTAGATCAAAATTAATCGTTATAAAATTTATTATATAAATTTATATTGGTAATTCGTATGATCCTTATGTACCTTGTAGATTGACAATTTGTATGGACCTTATGGTTTAACAATTTATATGGATCTTACAGATTTTCAATTTGTATGAAGCTTACATATTGTCAATTTGTATTGATTATATGTAAGAGTATTTTTTATTTTTTCCTCTCACTCTTGGGTGTATCAATACAGGAATAAAATTCCTTGTTAAGACATAAGTACTCAATTTGGGTCAAAAAATAATTCGACCCACGATAAATTTTTTTAACCTTGATTATCCTTTGCCTGAGAGTCAATGATTAAGGTGTTGTTATTGGTCCCTATCAAGGTGTGAAATATCCATTATGCCTCCCATTTGAATTCTCCACCCCTCAGTCTTCCCTATACCCCACCCTTCCTTCCTGGCACCCCATTCTTCCTCTCCTTCCCTTAGACCCTCTCTTTCTCTCCTTCCCAACCCTCCTCCCTCTCCTTTTCTTTCCCCAACTTGCGCCACTTCTCCCTCACATCTTAATTTGTTTTGTTATGTTATACAACAGAATCACAATTTCATTTATATTTTTCTTGGGAAAAATAGGTAATGAAATTATGATTCTATTGTGTATTTTGACAAAACGGAGTGATTCTATTACATTTTGTTTTTGGGTTTGGCAAACCATAACGGAATCATGATTCTACGATTCCGTAGTGATTGTGGACAACAACACAACGAAATCACGATTATGTTGTGTGATTCATCATATGCACAGCAAAATCGTGATTCTGTTGTGTGTGTTTTTGTTTTTATTTTAATTACTTTAGAAAAATGTAATGCTTTTATTTTATTTTATTGTCTTAGTTAAATATAATTGTTTATTATGTTGACTTATTTTTTTCATTTTTTCCAGATGGCTTGCACGAAACAGACGTCATATGTTGCTAGACGCAATCCCTTCCATGAAGGTCCATCGCAACAAGGGGAAGATGTTGCAAAGAGACATCGCAGAGTGATTGTGTCAGTGCTTTAGCGTCGACAATAGCAGTCAAAGTCGAAGCCATAGCCATAGTCAGGGGCACATCCTGGTAGGATCATTGGCCCTCCATTTGGAAGAGGGCCAGTTGATTTGTCCCTTATTCAGTCATAGGAACTTATGTGTTGAGCATGTCTGAATCCATCAAGAGCGGCCAGAGCTAAAGCTTGTAAGCCACGATGGCTAGGTGCTAGCGCCCCTACTCATCCATAAGTTCAGGCTTACATGGACCAGTCGAGGTAAGTAGACCTTGCTACGATGACGTGGTATCATGCCTCAATCAAGGGTTTAGTGAATACGTTTTTAAAGAGGTGGCACCACGAGGTGTCTTCCTTCCACCTGTCTGTCGAAGAGATGACCATCACACTAGATGATGTGTCTAGTTTGTTTCACTTGCCTGTGATAGGCAAGCCCATTGATCATGTCCTGTCACTCTTCGATAGAGAGGCAGTAAAGATCCTATTGATTAGTCATCTAGGAATTTTGACAGAGGCTTCCACAGCGGCAAACGCAGGTGCCAGGGTGAGGTTGATGTGGTTAGAAGACCTTTATTGTCGTTACGTTGAGTCAGGCTCTTATGTTTGGGCTGTGACAACTTATCTCTTACACTTGATCAACAATACGATATTTGTTGACAAGTACACCAGTCACGTCCATTCTCATACCTCCAATACCTTGGCACCTAAATTCTTGCCAAAATTACACATGGGGAGTAGCTACACTAACATACATGTATGACCATCTCTCTAATGCGAGCCAGTATAACAACAAGTAGTGTGGAAGTTATAAGACATTACTCATGGTAAGTAAATTATTTTAGTATTTTAATTATGTTTTATTATTGTAATTAATATTTTTATTGATACTTTTTATAGTCATGGGTATTTGCACATCTTCCCACTGTTGGCTACTTAGAGGTGGAGGATTATGTTGTGGACGACCCGGTAGCCACCGGATGGAAGTCGTTGAGAGCTTTCGAGTATGTCCTTCCGATCAAGGAGAAACTGGATAACCTACAGATGAATTTTGTTGTGTGGTGTCCATATAAGGACCACAAGGCAGTGAGGCCTTTTGCACAAGTCCTTTTTCTCTGGCTTCATCATATGCGAGACTGACGTAAGGCCTTATTGTCCAGAAAGGGTGTTGAGACAATTTGGCAATGTCCAAATGATGCCTTGTCAGCCACCTCCTCGTCTTTCGTATCAGCTTTGTGATCGGGCGTAGGCGGAATGACAATGACATATCATTCCTTTTGGTGATGTTGTGCCACCTAGGAGTCCTTGGGCTTACACTTATGACTATCTGCCTATGTTTTACAAAGTTTCTCATCCCTATGTCATTCCGTCAGAGGAGGAACAACCACCGTGTGGTCCTATACATTTACTGCTCATCAAAGTATGCCTGGGCAGCCACTGGCCGACTATGTTCTAGGTGGAGACTACTCTTGCTAGGTAATGCAAATTAGATTTTGTTGATTTTTCTGCATTGTCACTAAAAAATAGTTACTAATTGTAATGTAATTGTTATTGCAAGATTGATTACAGGTAGTATCAAAAGCTATGCAGAGCTTGTTGGACCTTAGAGTTGTGCTAGAAGGAAAAAATCATCATTAGCTCATACAACAAGCTTTGGAATTGTTGTAGGAAGGCTTAGCAGCTGGGTGCAACTTAAACGCAAAGAGACCTAGGAAGAGGACTAGCAAGGGTGATGGCAAGGGTGGCAAAGGCTATTGACTTTTGTTGTTTTGATGTATTATTAGTATATTTTGATGTATTATGCATAATTATTGTTGTTTTGACATTTTTTTTAGTTTATGTTGTGGTTGAATTACTTTTTGTTTGCATTCAACAATTGTTTAAATAAGATGGGCCTAGTAATAAGAATTGTTTGATCAATTGATTCATAAAATAAACATCAACAACTAAAGAAGCACTAATAATACAAACTTTTCTTTAAAAAAAACTCAGCGTACGATTTTTATAAAGTAAAAACAAACATGACTATACAAATTTATCATGCATCAAAGAAATGATTTCATCAGCAGATCTGGGTTTCCTTAATTTGCATAGCAGGGCAAGGACTTTATCTGGAGATCGGTCAAAAGTTGCATTCAATTAAACCAAACCTTTGCTACTAGGTTTCCAAAAGATGAAAAACATTTTTCCCACATCATAATCGCGTTTAAGCTCCACACACTCGTATTCAACACACTACACAAACAGATTAATGGTAAAAAGGCCAAATAAAATTCTACTACCTCTGATGATGTATGTAATTGTTTTCCTTAAAGTATCAAGCAACTTATCCTCACTTATACTAACGATATCATGTCACCATCACAATACACAACAAGAAGTACACTCTCCATGTGTTTCAACAATATGGTGAATATCAGGAAAAGAAAAGCAATTGGAACAGTGGTAACTAGGCTTCTAATTCAAACAATAGCAATTGGAACTCTAACAAATCCTCTTG
The DNA here is from genome assembly GCA_007407185.1 of Glycine tomentella. NCBI lineage: Eukaryota > Viridiplantae > Streptophyta > Magnoliopsida > Fabales > Fabaceae > Glycine > Glycine tomentella. The sequence goes on along the minus strand of PYAF01001287.1, from coordinate 495,350 downwards.
GAGTGTTGGGAATGAAAACAAAAATACTAACTGGAGTTTTGGGGATCTTGAAAATGAAAAGATTCTAACTGGGGCAAGAAAAGTAATTGGAATTCTAGATTTGGTGATGCTAATCAAAACACCATTTGGAGAAGCAATAGGAGCTAAAACACAGCAAATGTCTTAAGTGATGATGGTGTAAATGAAGGTTCGAATAAAATTTTTGTTGGAGTGGGTAATGGGAACTAGAGAGGTGGTTACCAGGGTAGAGATGACTCGGACAAAGGTGGCTTGAGAGGTAAAGGTTTTGGGGTAGAGGAGAACGCGATGGCTTTGGTCCAACAATATATATGGTTTAGACTGTGTCTATATCTAATATGGTTGGTATATGTAAAAAAACAATGTTCAGTCAATATGTATTAGGAAAAGTAGTGTTCGGTCAATAAATGCAATGTTGTATTGTTCAATCAATAACAAACACAAAATATATTTTTTACCTTTTTATTCAATTTTTTTTAAAATAATACAACAGAATCTCAATTCCATTGTGATAAAGAGGGTGCGAAAAAAAAATAACAACGGAATCTCGATTCCATTGTGATAAAAAAACTTAAACAATGGAATCGAGATTCTGTTATGATAAGGGGTTACCAATAAAATAACAATAAAATTATGATTTCATTGTTGTGTCTGGGGGAAAAAATAAAATAGAGTTGTTATTCTATTGTATATGCTGTTGTGTAATATACAACGAAATCATGATTTTGTTATGATAAGAGTGGATCATGATTCTATAGAAAAGACATTACCGAAATAAAAAAAAAAAAAGAAAGTTGTCAATCCCTTAATAGGGCCAAAAGCAATTCCAATGGGACCAATAAAAAATCCCTCCCTCAAGATAGAAAGTTCATTTAAAGAATTCATATCTCTCTGCATATATATTTTCATGCACATAAACCAAAGATCGAATTCCTATTTATCTATCAATCGTACTACACTATGTTGATAAAATAAACTTTATTGATTCACAACATGCACAAGTTTAATATTTTATAACTTTTCATCATGATATATTATTGTTTTATTTTACTAATATTTTTCTCTAAAACTGTTTCACAAGCTATCCACATCTTTCATTCTTACTTTTATTTTAAAGTTAAAACTTTAAATAATATATATTTTAATCTTAAAAGTAATAAAATTATAGAAAATATATAAAATTACAAGTGCAGGAAAATAAAATCTACTAATTTTATATGAAATATTCTGAAACAATTAAATTGTAGAAAATGTATAATAATAGA
>PYAF01001287.1:483408-493967 GCA_007407185.1 Glycine tomentella | reverse complement strand
ATACTAGTTTTGTTGTTATATAAAAAAATACATAATTCATCAAAATTAATAAAAGTAATTAAATTAATTCATTTTAATTAAAACAATATTATCGTAAATTTGAATTTCATTTAAAAAAATATTCATATAATTATTAATTTAAGTGGTGGTTAAATATAACGACATTATTTATAATCAAAAATAATTTTTTAGTAATAAAAAATATATTTTTTAACCAATAATACAACTTGTATTGTTTAGCTCAATAAATACATTTACTTTCTTTTCATGTTAGTGATATTTCATTAAGTGAGACTTCACAAAATTTAACATTATAAAAAAATTTAACAGTTGATACATTTAAAAATGATCCTATATTTGTTATAATTAGAAAAAAATACTACTATTTATTACTTATATAAAGACAATTGACTTGTCTCACAGGGATGCGATTTCTCTGTATATACACCACAGATTCTGATGTTTACTGATGTAATTCTTTTTTCTTTCTGAAATGTAAATTTACTTTTGTATATGGTGTTATTTGTGTGCTGGAAAAGTGGGATTTATGAAAAGCTACAAGGGGAGCTCGCACCAAGTCATCGCCAGCAATCACTCTTATCTCTTGGTGTGGTGTCAAAGGGTTAGTTCCTTTCTTGGAGATGGATCTATTTGGATAAGTTTCTTTATAAATATTTCTAGAAGAAAAAAATATGAAGAAAAAAATAAGATGACATTTTATATAAGTAAAAATAAGTTTTCTATTAATTAATTTTAGAAGCTTATTAATGTAATTTTTCTAAAAGATGAGATGACATCTACAAATTAGTTAATAGAAAACTTATTTTAGTTTATGGAGAAGTTCATTTAATTTTTTTTCTTCTAAAAATGTTTCTAGAGAAACTAACATCTAAACATGTCCATAATATGTAACTTGCCGGGAATTCCAACTCACCCCAGAGGTTGAGGCTATGTTTGTGTCCTAGTTCTACACCTCTCAAAAGGGTGGTTCAGACAAAAGTAAAATATTATTTTTTTTTTTCTCTTATAACACTGCTTTGAAATGTATGCTCGTCCATTCAAATGCTAAACCAAACACACACAGGTGGATACTGGAGAAGTGCAAACAAGGAATTGGAAGGATAGCAGCTAAGGTATTAATTGGTTTCACTGTAACATATAGGTGGGGATATTGCTTGTATACGATGAGAACATTTTATATTTTGGGGGGTTACAGTTTTTAAATTCAAAAAATGTAATGAGTTATGAGGGAATGTGCAGTAGGAGGATATGTTTCTTTTCCTTGTGTAACTTGGTAGCTGGTTCTTATCTCTTGTACGTGGCTTAGGTACCCCTTATCCCAATTAATAGTAAATTAGTACTATTTTCGTTCTTAGTTAAAGTAGTAGTCATATATTTCATTTGTCTTTGGCTGATAAAAAAACAAATTAAAGCAGAGTTAGCCTAGCTTATATAACAATTGTCTAGCGTTATGATATGTCAAATTCCCAAGTTCTAAGGCATTTGATAGTTGCCTTTTTTTAATTTATTCCAAAAGCAATTAATTGAACAATGTCAAAGGTATTAGCCATCATATAATCTTAGTATTACATGAATAGGTAGACATACTAAGACCAAACCAAAATAAAATTTCAAATCACCAAAAATGAACATCTTTAACTTTAATATCTATATCTATCTATATATATTTCACATATATAAATGGTTATAAGAAAGTTGACATGTGCTTAATTATCCCCCGCCCCCCCCCCCCGCCCCCCCCCCCAAAAAAAATGCATATTATAAAGTCATAATTCCAAATAAATAAATAAATAGATTTGTAGACAAATAAATATTGAGATGAAAAGTGAGAATGGCTAGCCATATCATCATGCTGAGGAATACCTTTAGTAGTATAGACAACAAGATCCAATTTATCCTCCATAACCATAACCTTAGTGATTACATTTTTTTTTACTATATTATATAAGTCTCAATTATTATTTAATAAATTTTTTTAAAATACTAAAAATATATTTTTTTAACTCTTATATGTTATTGAGTGAGTTTGTTTAAATTTTAAAATAAGTGTTTTTTAAGAAGTAGATAAAATTTACTTCTTAAAATAAGAAAACTGATTTTTTAAGCAAAAGTAGTTTTAAGGGTCAATTAATTAAACTTATTTATTGAAATGAGTATTTATTTTGATAAAATAAGCATCTTTCTATTTTTTTAATATGTTTGTCTATTCTATTTCTACTTTAAAAAAGTAATTTTCTATTTATTTTAAGCAGCAAATCCTATCCATTTTTTAAAAAGTACTTTTATAAAAACACTTATTTTAAAGTTATTTTTTTTAGTTTAAAATTTTTTATCTTCAGATAAACACACCAAAAAATAAAGAATTACTTATTTTAAAATAAAATATAAATAAACTGAAACTATTCCGATAAGATGACGTACAGACAAGAATTTCTCCATATTGCTTTAATTTGTTTAAAGTGCATGTAGTTGTTCTTAATTCCCACAGTGAACTGATAAAAAAAATTCCATAGTAAAAGAAATACATGTGCCCATAAACTAGCCTTATATGATATTAATAGCCAAGATTTCATTTAGTGGGATTTAGTTCATAGTTTTATTAGGGAGAAATTTAACAAAAAACAAGTTATCCCTAATTAGGGATTTAGACGAATCTTGTCTTTCTTGGTCTAACCACATCTTTGTACTCTTTATTTTTTTTCTTTTTTGTTAATAATATTTTGATGTGTTGCAGATGATTAATAGAATCTTAGATACTAACTTATAATCTCTATTGCGATGTCTTTGTATTTTGTATGTCATTTTGCTGAAAAATAAAAATTCTTCGTTGTCTCTCTAAAACTTAAACCTAAACTAACACCCTTCTTTGTGAAGCGGGAAGCGGAAAACCTGTCCCAAATCTGCCATATTATCATGCCTAATCCCCTCTACTTTAATATGTTTAGAATATGAAGAAATTAAATTTTATAATATACTATCTCGGATTTTGACTTTAACTTTCAAAGGTTTAAGTATTAAAATTTTAAATATCTATGGTCATATATACATGGATGAATTTAAAAGTTTTACTGTTATTGAATTATTAAAGAAACACGGATATGGTGGGTCAGAGATATCCTAGAAATAGACATGTGATGGCTGTAACGCAAATTAATGTGTCAAAAAGCTAACTAGTTCTACAATCGATTCTAGTTAATTCAGCTTCACTATTGGAAAACAAAAAAATAAAGAAATATTTTTAATATTTATAAATTATTTTTTCATTCTTATAATTTTTTTTATTTCTTACAAATGTTTGTTTTATTTTTATCCTTTAAAAGTTGTCTAAATTATTATTTTTATTATTTAAAACATTATTTAAATCATTTTAATAATGAAAAATAAAAAACATAGTTCACAAAAACTAAATTTAAAACAAAATTACAAGAACAAACCTTATATTTATACATTCACATGTTAAAATGTACTGCACGATTAAAGAGAATTTACTAATATCCAATTTTTATGTTGAAAAAACATTTTTCTTAACAATTAAGTATAAAATAATCTTAACAAATATTATAAAGACACCAATTAATAATTTTTTAAACTAAAATTATAATTAAATTATTAAAAGTTATAATAAAAATTACATTAATAATATTTTTTGAAAACATATGTATTTTTAATTCTTTATTTAATACTTTAAGTTGTAAAACCCTTGTTAACTATGATCAAAGAATTCAAAAATAACAGCTTAGCTGTTTTGTCCATTTTCAAAGCAAAATCCTATTCTCTGCACGAATGTCTAATTATTAAACAGTTTACGTTTACTTATTTGCGCGTCCTACGAAATGCACAAATCGAATTTGGGGACCTTTTGAAGTTTGAACCACTTGATCATCGATTGGTCCAAGCTTCATCTGAGTGAGTGCATCCAACTCCACTGAGTAAGTGCAAATGCAATGCAAGACATTTTCAAACTTTCTTATGATGGAAAAAGGATATCTCCATAAACTCCTTAATAACCAATAATATGATTTTTTTTATCTGATATTTGAATATTTGTCTATTTTATTTTATTGATAATTAACTTTATTTTCAGATAGTCCATCTTTTTTGTAAAATTCTTTTCTTTCAATTATATTTTTAAATTTGAGACCTTATTTAAAGAAATTGAAACTAATATCACTTTAGCTAACTATTTGTTGATATTAATAATGAAAGTTAACAAAAAAAATAATGTTATTTTTGCAATTTTTTACAATAATATAATTGACCTCAAATTTTATGTATACATTAAAGAATTTTTGCACAATTAAATGATGAAAAGATTACTACGAATAACTTTTCGATAATTATTATAAAAATTAAGAGAAGTGTAATCAATACTCTCTTTTGAATACTCTATCTATAATTGGTTAAAATTGATTGAAAATCACTAATTTTGATAAATTTTGTTTATCAATTAATATTTCTCTCTCTTGAATTTATTAAAAACTAGTGATTTCCAATAAATTTTAACCAAATCACATAAAATATCCAAAAGAGAATGTTACACTACCACTCCTCAAAAATCAATCAAATTCTTGTATATAATAATTTTTTTATTGAAGGTAAATGTTTTTCTGTACATTATGAGTGTATGAACTAATTATTCAGTATAATTTTTTTCTTTAATATTTTCCATTATATTAATCATGTTATCTTATCGACAAGACAAGTGTAACTTTATATTGTAAGTGCATGTACTAATTACTTTATATTTTTTTTCTTTAATATCCACTATATCAATCTTGATATCTTATATTTCTCTTTCTTTTTTTTCATTAAAAAAATTAAAAAAACTGTGCAATACAAATATTAATTTCTCTAAACAAAAAAGGGAGGCATCATGACCCCGTAAAGAGTATTTATATTAAATACCCTTACTATGTATCCTTACCTCCAAAGTTGAAAGCAAATCATAACTGAGTGAAGCATCATGTTGGTGAAGGCGGAGAAAGCCATGACAGTGAGGGAGGAAAGTGGTGATCCAAGAGGAACAATAATTCCCTTGAAGCAGAACTTTGTGCTGGTGCATGGCATTAGTGGAGGAGGTTGGTGCTGGTACAAAATCAGGTGCCTTATGGAGAACTCTGGCTACAAGGTCTCATGCATAGACCTCAAGGGTGCAGGAATTGATCAATCTGATGCTGATTCTGTTCTTTCTTTTGATGATTACAATCAACCCCTCATGGATTTCTTGTCTGCTTTGCCTGAAAATGAAGAGGTTTTGGTTTTAATTAAGATCATCAACTACAATATGGCTTAGTTTTATTTTTTTTTTAATCCGTAAGAATCGAAGATGAGTATCAGGGGGTTTGCAACAACTCATGCATCTTCATCAACGAACTGAGTTAGAACCCTTTGATAGAAATGAATTAGTTTAGTTTCCCACACAAAATGATCCTATAAATTATGTGATTGTTACATATAGGTGATATTGGTGGGGCACAGTGCAGGAGGTTTGAGTGTTACCCAGGCTTGTCACAAGTTTGCCAAGAAGATCCATTTAGCAGTGTATGTAGCAGCAACTATGCTCAAGTTGGGATTCTGGACAGATGAAGATCTAAAACATGTGAGTCCTTTTCACCAAATCTCTTTCTCAGAACATTGAATTATTCAATATGCCATGCATGTTAATTTGGTGTCTTTTCTTTCAGTAATACATTTGCACACAGAAAAGCAAACACTATGATAGATAATTAACTTTGATTATGTAAGGTTTTAAATTTTGGTCACAGTTGCAGTTTTGTTGCGATTGTTGATATTATGAAAAATTGTGGAGGATTACAGCTTATGTAAATTATGGTCACAGTTGTAGTTTTGTCACGATTCTTGATATTATGAGAAATTGTAGAGAAATACAGCTTATGTGGCCATAATTGTAATTATACTGACTCTAAAAACCCTGATGTTACGGTTAAAACTGTGTCCATGAGCTGTTCTTTAATACCTTGCTCAGGTGTACATGAACAGAAACTTAGTAAGTGATAGTGATGCTTATGAGTTTGCATTGTTTTTCTAACTTTAATTTTGGACTCTTCAAATTCCAGCAAAGTTGATATTGATGCACCAACTGTCTTAAAAAATCTGAGGCACACGCACCAACTCACATTTTTCAAAAGCATAGTCCCATACACAAACAAACGCTAGTAGCTGTTCCCAAATATGGCAAAGGGTTAAACAAAAGGAAAAAAGAAATAGTAAAAAGAATGAAATTTAATTTCCCTCTTTCTATTCTATTTTAATTTTATTTCCCTTTACCGATTTTCTTCTTTTCCTTTGGGAGTCAATTCTTAATTTTATCTTCATTATTAGCTAACCTTTGCTAAATGGTAAGTTTTTGCTTAAAATTTTTTTATAGCTCATAAGGTGAGATTAATCCCTCACTTATATACTATATTTAGTCAATGTGAGACTTGGGTTTTCTCTAATATACTCCCTCATATTCAACATTTTTGGGCTTGATAACGTGGATAATATGATAAGTGATCCGTTAATGAATTTAGGATAGGATATGATACTATCTTAAAATGTAAGTTTGGACCTAATTCAATTTCAAAAACTAATTCATAAGATAAGGGTTGTCTCTCACTTATATAATATATCTTAGTAATGTGAGACTTGAAATTTCCCCAACAATAAAATGAAAGTAAATATCCAACTGATCTTAAAAATATAATATGATACCATGGTACATTTAAGAAAATTTATTCTATATGTTTTAAGTAAGAAGGCAGCTTCTCCGGTAAAAAAAAAAAAAGTAAAAAGAAGGCAGCTTCTCCTTTTTCTAACGTTTGACAACATACTAGTTGTAATTTTATAATATGGTCAACAAATAGAGATTCACGCAATCCTTTACACCTAATGCATTCTGACCCACATGCATTTGTTTTTAATTACAATATTGACTTTCACTTTCTTTTCAATCTTCTTCTATGAGATGCATTTTCTTAATTATTTTTCTCTTCCTTTTTTATTACTTCACTTATTATATTTGCCATTTTATATTTCTTCCTTCTTCTCCCCTTCCCCCACCTATTTCTCTCTTCTTTCTACCTCCGCATTCCATTTTGCAACTGTACATTTATGTGTACCCTTCTTATTATATAGTAATATAGAGATGGATTTATTTATTTATTCTGTTTGGATGTAACATAGACAGATTTCGAATCAGGAAAATGAATAAGAATCTAACACTGACACAATAATTTAATCACGACTTCTAGCGTGGACCACCTTAAGAAGTAGTCCATGGAGTACCTTTTTTTTTTTTTTGCCGTTTGATTAATTTTTTGATTTCATTATTACGTACGGTGCATGTTCATTCGTGATTGAGTAACTTTTCTAGTTTTTTTTTTGTGATGTTCTGCTGATAGTCTTTTAATGGGGTGTCTTTGTTAGATCTTCAGACATTGGCATGTTGTGTTGCATGCTTCTTGATTTTTTTTTCATTTAAGTTTGGATAAAATTTTCAACAAATAAAAAGATAAAATAAATTAAATTAAATTCATTTCAAAAGTTAAAATTAATTCATACATTTAATTTTTTTTTTTAAATTTCTCTCATTCAACTTCTCTAAAAATTAAAGTACATACCCTTATACTTTTTAATTTCTTTTATAAGTATTTGTTGAAAAATTTATGGAAAGATACCCTTAATCACAGTAAGCTACTAAGCTTCAATCAATCTAATTAAGTTTCCCGTTTCCCTTTCAATCTGTGCCTATCATTGTCAAAAATCTAGTGCAATCCAAACCCTCACCAAAACATCAATCTCTTGTACTAATACTTATAATCACTTTTCTTAGCCATGTTTTCTTGTTTGGAGACATGACTTATAACTTTCATGCTTTCTTCACCGTCGAATTGATCATATCTTTAGCTTTCTTGCTTTTCTTCAATAGAAATATATATGGTTGTTATGACTTACCCGACAGCCTGTTCCACAGGTCATTTTATGTGTTCCAAAGGAGGATATATAGTAGAAAATTTTCACTCTGTTCAATTCAAACGTATCTCCAATGATTGAAAATAAACAAAACAATCAGTGAGCCTAATTGTTATTTTTGCATGACAAATAGAATAGCTAATTACTTTTTGTGCCTCATGTGTAAATAATAGACATGATGATGGTGGTTTTGATTCGTGTCAAAGCAGGGAGTACCTGGCTTATCTGAGTTTGGAGATGTATACCAGCTAGGATTTGGATTGGGACAGGATAAGCCTCCAACCAGTGCTTTGGTGAAGAAAGAGTTTCAACGCAAAATCATCTATCCTTTGAGCCCACATGAGGTATATATTCAAAAGGGGACATGCAAGCTATGCTTTTATCTACATAACTGTTTAACCCATGTTCGCTTACTCAGACCTTTTAGCACTAGGGTAGGTACCCCACATGCCATGTAATTTTTGCTATTATCAATTTCATTATCATCTTCTGCTTTTGCCACTTGTAGGACCATTTGTGGCAATATTCTTGGAAAAAGGTGCAAAACCCATAAAATTTATCCAAATCAAAGCATCTTAGAGAACATTCTAGCTATAGTGATACTAATATATAGAGTAATTTATTATAAACACCCATGTGTCCATCAATACTTAGACAGAGAAATAAAATAGCAAATTAATAGATGTATTAAGTGCGTGTTTGATTTCATTAAGAAAATTGATTTTAAATATATTTTTACATGTTTATTTTCATGTTGAAAAAAAGTTTAAAATTGATTTTGGATTGAAACAACTTTGAGTTTCTATGTTGATTCCAAAATTTTTTACATAATTTTATTTCTAACTTAATTGTATAATAAAAACATCCAAACATAAATCACATCACTTCAAAATCAATTTTAATCAAAATTAATTTTACAAAATCAATTTAATTCAAAATTAATTTTATCAAAATTCATCCAAAGTGTGTTAAAATAACATACAAAAATAATTCTATTTTCATAAATAAATAAAAAAATCAACCTATCTCACAAAATCGGGTTGATGCCATTAAAAAATAAAAATAACTATTTGTTACTTTTTTCTACCATGAAAAGTTAATTGATTATTTATTATTATAAAACTAATGGAATGAAGATGTGATTTTTTAGGTCAATTTGAAAGCAGTTTAAGCTTTCACGTCTTTTAAGTTAATTGACGTGATTTTCTTAATTGAAACCTATATCCAAATACAATAGTAATAGAAGATATGATATATATAAAAAAAATGAAAGATATTGAACTAGTGTGTAACGCCCCCTTGCAGATTTCAGGATCATTACCAACCATTAATCACAAACACACACATATAATCATCAGAGTTTAAGCAGTTTGGAAGCATATCACAAAAGAGAATTATCAAATGCCGTCATCATACACATTGTACATCATAGTATGGTGAATATACATAAAGTTCATGTGTCTTAGTACAAAACTGTACATACATCTCCCCCTCAGGGTACCAAATAAAACCAAAGGCATAATGCAAAACATCAGAGCCATCTGCTCATATCATCTAGCCTAAGGTTTATAAATCACAGCTATCCCTGCATAGGCTTCTTGCCTTGGTATCTGTCTGCTCCTCTTGAGGATTCACCTGCAAAACATAAGCCCCACACACGGGGTGAGATATAAAATCTCAGTAAACTCAGGGCGCTTGAAGGTATATCCTTCCCCTGGTTCACTTCAACATATACATGAAAGAATATATCCAAGACAATCATTCTCAGATTCAACCAGAATCTCAACCATACCATCATCAAGCAACCAACAATCTCAATTCTCATCCACCTGGCCACAACCAGATGCCTCAAGCACGGCCTACAACCGTTCGGCACAAATCACTACCTGACTACAATCAGGCTATACTCACGGCATAACGTCATTCATCACATCCAACACTATCCTGCAAAGGCTACATCTAGATATATAGGAACATCTCCTCTCAGGAGGCTACATCTATATACTAGGAACATCTCATGCCAGGACTCAATCATCTACATGAGGCTACATCTGTGTATATAGGAACATCTCCATTTTAGGAGGCTACATCTATACCACAGGAACATCTCATATCAGGATCTCATATATCTAACGGAGGCTTCATCTGTGTATATAGGAACATCTCAATCAAGAGGCTACATCTATATATCACAGGCACATCTCCTTCTAACGAGGCTACATCTGTGTATATAAGAACATCTCCATTCGGGAGGCTACATCTATATCACAGGAACATCTCGTATCCTATCTCATCACACTTGCCTGAGGAGGCTACATCTGTGGATATAGGGACATCTCCATTCGGGAGGCTACATCTATATCATAGGAACATCTCGCTGCAGGTCTTACTCAATCTCAAGTCATCTATCCTACTACCATAGGATTATATCCATTCAACTCCAGAATTCACATTCAGACTAATAATCAATCACGCCTATCGCAGGCTGAATAGCTCATACTCATATCAATCAATCTCGTATCACAGCATTCACATTCAAAACATATTATTCCCTCTTCAAAGGG
>PYAF01001287.1:465974-483308 GCA_007407185.1 Glycine tomentella | reverse complement strand
CAGGGCATAGTATACAGTCTAGTAATCAACCATATTCAATATATCATTCCCTCTTCAAAGGGTCCAGTTCACATTTACACTCATGTTCCACATACACACAATAAATCACATCAAAACCATTCCTCCATCTGGAGCATGGTGGAACACAGCAAAGGACATACAATCAAGGTCCAAGAGCTTACCTGCTCTAAGCAACACAACGGCTTCCCCGGTACCGTGGCTACCACCACCAGAGATATCAAGCTCACGTCCTAAAAGGCATACAATCATATATCAAATACCATTCTATCCGTACCACGCATAAATCTCTAGCAAAACATGCGGAAAAACATAAACTGCTGCATAAAATTCTGCAGATTTTACACCCACTTGGAAAAATCACAAATCCTTGTGGGAAGCTCCTAAAATCATGAGAATTTAGAGGCATCAAGATATATCTCTTATCTTTTAAACAAAACTGGTTTCATCAGAAACCATGAATCACAGCCTCTGCAGCAAACCAAAAACCAGAACTGTCACGCACCAAAATAGTGCTGACAGCAACAGACCAACTCAACCAGCCATCTTTCGAGGACAACCCACACCAGGTTACTCGTCCAAATGAGCTGATATTTTACAGGCATGAAGTTCACATACCCATCTTTCTATAACCACTGAAATCACTCGATTTGGACCATCCTAGACAAAGTTATGCTTTCTGCAAAATGGCTCTCTGTAGCAGAAAAATCTGCTAAAAACAGAGTATAACAGCCTATTATAACTCTGCACCACAATTTCTAGGAGACTCCAAAAATAACACGAAAATTCCAGAGTAAAGCTAACTCTCTTAGCTTTCAAAAGGCACCGGTTTTACACCATTTGGACACCGATAGCTCCTGCTATGGACAAAACACCAGAATTGCCCAAATAGGTGTTCTTGGCTGTCATGAACAAGCATGCATGATTTATGCATAGAACACCATATCAGCTTAAAATCAACTTCTACCCACTCCAAATCATACTTCAAAACTGCCTCACCCTCTAAAACTAAGCATACATCAATCTCACTCCAAACCCTAACCCTAACCTCAAGAATCAAAGAGGAATAGGAGGAGATTTCAAACCTTAGAGTTCAATACACCACAATGGAGGGTAGACCAGCACTTTACGGCTTCCAATCACGGTTCCGCAGCGCCGAACGAAAATGGGCAGATACAAAACCCACTTTTTTCTTCAAATCACCAACACCCAAGGCTCAAAAACAACAAAGAACAAAGGAGATGGCCTTCTTTCTTGTTTTGTGATTTCAACCACTAATCACATGAAAATGGCAAGAAGAGAGCTTGAGAGTGGAGAGAAAATCAGAGGAGAATAAAAGAGAAGATGAAACAAGCAGAAAACGTGTTCTGCTGCTTTTAACAAGAAACAGGGGGTGCGTCCAGCAATTTACTAACTACACCCGTACCTCCGACAAAGACCAAACTGCCCTTTCGTAACTCCGTTTAATTACGTAAATATCACCCAAATTACCTTAATTAAATTTAGTGATATTACATAGTGTTTATAATAACAGTGTTCATGTATTATTGGCCTAATATTTATTACCCTAAGTGACCAAATCTAGAAAAATAACATAGGACCAGTCTTATTACCAATTATAAATATTTGAATTGTGATGTCACTGATCAAACTGAACATTGTGGCATAGGATTCAACCTTAGCTGCCATGCTGCTGAGGCCAGGGCCAATTCTAGCATTGACAAGTGCAAGGTTCATAGAGGATGGTGAAGTGGAGAAGGTGCCGAGGGTGTACATAAGGACAATGCATGACAGTGTGATGAAGCCAGAGCAACAAGAAGCCATGATAAAGAGGTGGCTACCATTGAATGTGTATGAATTAGACAGTGATCATAGCCCCTTCTTCTCCACCCCTTCCCTCCTCTTTGGTTTGCTTGTAAAAGCTGCAGCTTTTGACGTTGGATGCAACTTTGAGACTAGGCCACCCTCCTAGCTTTTCTCTACTTTTGCTTGTCTCCAATCCAAACCATATGCTCTGAAAAATCAATTTGGTAAATAGTTTTCCATTAATTGTGTTCTCATTAATCACAATGAATGATTATTATTGTATTAATAATCTCATATATATAATGTATTTGTTAGGATTGAGAAAATGTTGAAGGATGGAAATTTTTCTCTAAGAAAAATTGAACTTGGATATTAGAGATATTATAACAACTTATGAATATTACTTAATCAAGTAAGTTAGACTCCTTAATTGAGTGTAAAGTTTAAGATGGTTATATATAATAAAACTCTCACTGTCATTTTCAATTTTATTCCATTAATTTATATTTTTGAATGTTTATCCTTCTAGAAACTTAAGTACATGTATTGAGACAAGGAGCTAACTTAAATTTGATATTTTGACTATGGAGTATAGACTTAATTGTTTAATATATAACACGTTTTATTAAGTGAAGATAATATTCAAACAACTAATTCTTATTCTAATTCACTGGCCTATTCTATTGGATTGATTACTTGTTTGGTTTGCTGGGGTCAAGCTAAAAATGATTCAATAAAATAATTAGGTCCATTTTGCATGTGTTGTTTTTATTTCAAAATTTAATTAAAAACTTATTTGAAAATTTTATGATTTTTAATTACTTAAATATTTATAAGAAACAAAAGAACAAAACTAGTTTTAAGTTTTTCTCAAAAGTTAAAAGGTAAAGTATAATTTTCTGAAAAAAAGGAAAACATACTATTACATTTATAAAAAAATTATATTGAATCAAATTGAACCTAAATATACTGCAAACAGATTAGATTACATCTAAACTAGTTATTTTTTCGTGTACACACAGTTTTCATTTTTAATTTGGATAAAATTATAATTTTATGTTAAAATAATATGATATTCAAATATATATATATATATATATATATATATATCTTATAATATAAATCAAAAACAAAAGTTCAATACATATGTTTATTATATTAACAAATTATTCATATAAAAAGTATTTACGATACAGGCAATTATCTTTGTAACTAAACTATGTGAATTTAAAAACACTCATTCAATGGAAAACAAATTTATTTCTTTAGTTTCATTCTAAATTTAAATATGAAACAATTCAAAATTTTAAATCACAAAACCCCAATTTCAAATTACCCCAAATTCACCAGACTCACAGGCACAACAACCCATATATCCATTCCTCCCCTTCCACTTCAATACAAACTCCTAATTATATATATAATAAGCACTAAAATCTATAAATAAATAAAAATAGTGCAAGACCGTATTAAACAGAATAAAATGGAATCAAACATTTGGAAGCCTTTATACTTTACATTGCTATACTCATTTACTTGCTTAAAATCCAAATTTTTAAATTTTAAAGAAGCTAAAAAAAATTCAAAAATTTGAAACTACTCAATATTTAGACTTGATACTAAGAATCTTCTAAAAATCTAAATTCCTATAACTCAAATTACTAAAAAAATTTCTCAAGCTCAAAGATTCAAACTTTAAGAAAATAAAAATAAAAATAAAAATAGAAAGATAATTTTTCTAACAAAAATATAAAATTCTGGAAAAAAATTCAGATTTAAAGACTATATTCTTTTGATATTATTTATTTTAATTTTAATTTTTTAAAAATATTAGATGATATCATTTGTATGGTTGGTAGTTCTTGTAGACTATTTTTTTTTTTTTAGAGGAACTCATATTTAACATATATAGGATATGCACTATATAATGAATCATCAATTTATATTTATTTCTTTGTAGTTCTTATAATGGTAGATTTTAAGATAGAGTAATATAACATAAATTTTTGGTACTTATGGCGATCACATTACATATACATTCCTCCCCTTCCACTTCAATACTTAATCATGCTGATAAAAACAAGACAAAAAGTCACCATTATGCCTTCATCTAAAATAGTGAGAGTTGCTTGGGGGCTGCTAAGCCATTCAATTATGTTGGACTAAATTGAATTTTGTGGATTTAATTGGGTTTAATAAAGAGTAAGATGGAATAGCCTGTTTTTTTTTTTTTTACTAAATTTCAAAATATGCAGTGGATTGGGCAGCCAACATGTGGTCACATGCGTTGAGAGTTCAAAACTCAAAAAGTGTATTGATTCGTATAAACAAGGCATAAAGTTATCCAAAAAACAAAAGTTGAAACAAATCTATAAAATTATTTCAATTGGCCACAGTAACGTGTTAGATTCGAAAGACATTATTATTTCAAAACACAAATTATACAAAGTAGGAGTGGATATATAATGCAAATATAAGTAGTTTACGTGAATTTGGATGAGTCAATGAGAATAGAAGAAACTGATTTCATGCAAATATAAACTGATTTCTTTTAAGTTCGCTACTTTCTGAATCAGTCGGTGGCGCAAATTTAGACCCCCTTACTTTTCCAATTGCATATGCTGTAAATCACCTTGCAATATTCTCATAGAATAAATTGAACCAAAAAAAAAAAAAATCAACGGAAATAGGAAGCAACAAAAAAGTGGATCCAAAGAATTATTAAAATATTTTCCAGTTTGGAGGTTTCCCTTCAGAATATAGGTTCCCTAGAAAAAGAGAAAAGAATATAGGTTCAATGAAAGAATGATTCTTAAAGAGTATAATGGTTAGGGATTTCCTAGAGCTTTGATGTGATGTTAGTCCTTATAACGATAAAAAGGATCGCTTTGCCATCAACCCCAAGTTTGGAAGTTTTGACTTATTAAACGTTTGGAAAACAAATTAAGTTGCCAACTATGTTGAAAAGTTTATGACATTCAGAGCATCATGAGATTATTATTATTATAGACTAGGGCAAAAGCAGTCACTTCATGCCTGGACTGAAAATGCTAAATGTACATATAGTTGGTTTGACTTATTTAAAAAAATTAACTGAAATTGATAATTAAAATAAAATTGAAATGATGTAATTAAAATTGGAAGTTTATAATTTTTTAGGGTAAAAATGTTCATTAGAAAAATAAATATCAAATGAAATTATTCCTATTCTAATAGTTATAAATGATTCTTAGCATAAAAAAAATTATGGAATGTTAGAAGCAAATATGGTAAAAATAGGCATCTCTAACAAAACTTGGGACTCTTCTTATTTGAAAGCTACTCAAAAGAATCAAACAAAAATATAAGACATGTGCACATGCTATATTAATTTTGTTTTTCAATTATTTCACATGATTAGACCAATAGACGGGTCAATGATTAGCATAAATGAGTGCTCACGCATGATTTGAATTAAACAATGAACGATGTTAATCAATTTAGAGATCAAACTACTAAGAATAATATGGAATTTGATTTGCATACGCTAAGAAAAAGAAAGATGACGCATAGTAAACAATTGCGTACAGCTATATCCACGTTGTAATGTATTCTGTTGCTTTGCTTGAGGTTCATTTAACCTGATCCCAAACGCAAAGCCACGGAACTTTTAATTTTAAGATAGTAATCTAGTTTGATGTAAATCTTAAGCTTTTTTTTTTTTTGGTATTTCATTCTAAGATATTGAAATTTAGAATCTTAACTAAAGATGAAGCATAAATGGTTTCCCAAATGTAATTATATAATCTTTTAATCTAGTGATACATTATATTAAAAGAGTTTAATGATTATGAATTAATAGTGAAAAACAGTTGTATATATTATCATATAATAATCTTTAAAATTGTTTTAAGATAATTATTATTAAAAAGTCAATAAAATTATCATACATATATATACACACTATGAATGTTGATTAGATGAATGAGTAAAATTATTTATACTATCAGTGTATAATCTTTTTTCTCATATTAAAATATAGGAATTAGGCGCCAATCCAGCTCAATTAGATTTTTGTAGGTTAGATTTGATCATTGAATTAAATTGATTTTTGTTTACTCAATTAAAATTGGACTGGATAAGGGGTTTAAAATTTTGGATTTTATCAAGACCCAACCTAACCCATATACAATTAGCTTACTAATAGAGAAGTCTTAAACTAAGCACATATCTTTTTTTTTTCTAATATATTATTTTTGAGTTTATTTATTTCTGTTTATTTTATTTTAAGGTAATGAATTTTTATGAATAATAATGTGAGTATATATTTATGGTTTACTTATTAAAATCTGTATATCATATTAAATTATTGCGATAATCCGCCATTGCTCTAACGCCACGTTTTCACGTTGCGGTTAATCTTGTTCACTTTTCGTAACAAAGTCAACTTGTTATTTTCTGTTCTGTGCGATACGGAAGTGGCGAAAAGAAAAGCCGCCGCCAAAATTAATTTAACATTTTAAAAAGAAAAAATGAAGGAAAAAGCATTGTAAAAAACCACCCTTTATAGTTTCCTTTGGTAACGGTTCCGATCTGCATTCTCCTCAATGTGAGTTAACCATCAAACTCTCTCTGCAGAACTTGTTCCATGTTGGTATTTTTTTTAATCATTTTGTTTTTGTGAAAAAAAAAAAGCCTTTCCCTTGATGCGTTTACTGTGTTTTATATGATAATGATAATTAGGTGCCCTTCAAGAATGTCTTGTGAAATTCTATTTTAGTGTGTGTTTTTCCTTCTTATTTACGTTTTCAAATTTTTTCATTTGCAAGTTAGTTGTGAAATTTTGTTGAAATAATGTATTTTGATGCTATGTTATCGCATCATTTGAACTTCTCTTAATTGTGGTTTTCTATCATTGTTTGTTGTGATTTGTGATCGCACATTTGATCCCATGAACTCAAAAAGAGGAATCAACACATCAAATTTAGTTTGTGAAACTAACCTTGTTTTGTTTGGAGCCTAATTTGAAACTGCCAATCTGCAATTTCATTTCTTTTTTTGTTTTTCTGTATTTAAGTGTTAGTTGCAATCTGTGGTGCAGTTGTATTTGTTGTAATTCTCTGTGTTCTACACTTCAATGCAAAAATCTGGAAATAACTGTTCTATTGTCCTGAATTACAGAACTGACAACCTGATCTTCATGAATTTGAGAAGCATTGCTATATCCACTGTTTCCTGTAAAGCGGGAAGCAACAACAATTTCCTTTTCTGGATTTTGGTTTGCTTCTTGCTACCAAGTTTTCTGGGAGCTCCTGAAGTATATGCTCATTTCCAATTGATAAAGCTCATTTGGGGTGTGATCTTTTGGCAAGGCACACTCATTCGGGGTGTCATTTTCTGAAGTTTCATTGTTTTTATCAAAGAACCATGGTTTCCTCCCAGTTCTCTATCTTGAATGAAAATGGTTCACAGAAGCCTTTCCTGAATCAGTTGCTTCTACCAAATGGGCCGCCTGATCGTTTGCCTTCTTCGAATTGTGTGGATTTTGAATTTTCTGATGTGTTTGGACCATCTCCTGTTGAAGTCTCAAATTCAATAGCAGTAAGCTATGAGAAACATGGGAATTCGGTTGCTACACGAGGTTCAAGTGAAAATATTTACAAGGATCCCGATTGCATTCACATCCACTCTCAATCTTTATTGGCTCCCACAACCTGTATTGGTCAGTCCTTGCAACTTAGCAAGCTCACCTGTCATGAGACAGATGATGCATTGGATTTTGTGGAGGAGGTCTTTATAGAAACACATGAAGAACTTAAGGAACATTCTGTTAATAATGCTGCGGTAGAGGAAAATAATTTACATTTCTGTAATTACTGTCTGAAAAATCAGGCTATTGGTGTTCAGGATTTTGAAGTGTTGAAGGTTGTTGGGCAAGGTGCTTTTGGTAAGGTGTATCAGGTGAGGAGGGCTGGTACTTCTGAAATATATGCTATGAAGGTCATGCGAAAGGATAAGATCATGCAGAGAAACCATGCTGAATATGTAAAATCTGAAAGGGATATATTGACAAAGCTGGACAACCCATTTGTTGTTCGGATCAGATATGCATTCCAAGTAATGATTTTGCCTGAATGAAGCTTAATTGTCATATCATATGTTTCATATTATCTGTCAGTGTTAGGTTAGGGAAAATGGACAGTACTACCATATTTGCATAATGACAACTAATGTTGGACTTGCAGACCAAATACAGGTTGTACATTGTGCTTGATTTTGTCAATGGTGGCCACCTTTTCTTTCAGCTCTATCACCAAGGCCTATTTAGGTATTATAAGCTGCATTCTGTGACCATATTATGAAATGCTCAATAGCTAGCTGTCTTATGCATGCAACTTTTTTTCAGGGAAGATTTGGCTCGCTTCTATGCTGCAGAGATTATTTGTGCTGTTTCTTATCTTCATGCAAATGATATAATGCACAGGGATCTTAAGCCTGAAAATATTCTTCTTGATGCAGATGGTCATGTAAGATAACATAAACCTACATCTGTGTCTGTGACGTTGTCTCTCTGCATTAGGCATGTCACATGCCTATGTATTCATTTGAAGGGATTTGTGACTTGTATCTAACTATATTCTTGTTGTATCATGGTATATTCCTGTGCTTGATACCAGGCAGTGTTAACAGATTTTGGCCTGGCTAAGCAGTTCAATGAGAATGAAAGGTCAAATTCTATGTGTGGAACTGTAGAGTACATGGCCCCTGAAATTGTTATGGGAAAAGGCCATGATAAGGCAGCTGATTGGTGGAGTGTGGGGATTTTACTATATGAAATGCTTACAGGAAAGGTTAGAATCTTTGTATTTTTTACTTTTAGAGTTTTAGTATGAAATAGTGGTTGCACTACTATTATTTTTTCCAATTAGACATATCTCTCTCTCAAGCATTTACAATTGAAGATGGAGCTCGGATTACTTTGAACTTGATAGATCAACTTGATTATCTTAAAGGCAATTGATCACTTTCTACTTTCATCAAAATAATTGAAACTTATTCCTTGCTTGTTACGCTCGGATTATAGCATTTTACTCTAGTTTTTACTGAAATTGCGTTGTTTTAGTGACTTGGCAAAATAAGCTTGTATGCCTGTTCTGCATTGATTTTGTTTCTGAAGCAAGAAATATACCTTAACAATACTATATAAACCCAAGAATGATGGCTGATGAGGTGAACCTCCAACTGAATTCTGCTAAGATTATGGTGAATGATATGTAGTTGCTAGTTATTGGCCTGTAGTTCTCAGTAAATGATATCTTCCATTTACTTAAATTGTGGTGCTGTGTTTTATAACTTGATTGTTTAACCACCAGTCTCTTACAAACTCCATCCTGAATACTGTTATATTTAAACATGACTGTATTTAAAAATCCTGTTTCTAAGCAATTGCTAATAATTATTATATTGCTCAAGAGGTTGAGAAAGTTATCTTGGAGACTCATAAGTCACTTGGATGTATTGAATTATGTATAGTTGATACCTTAGTTTGTTGGTCTTTAAATGAATTATTTTAAGTTTTATAATTTCCCTAGAATTTAATTTATTGTTTACTCCAATTGCAGCCTCCTTTCTCTGGTGGAAATAGACACAAGATCCAGCAGAAGATAATTAAAGACAAAATCAAGCTCCCAGCTTTTTTGTCAAATGAGGCACATTCACTATTAAAAGGGGTACAAATTTTCACCTACATGTAAAACCTTAGTTTTTTCCCCCTTTGATATGGTTCTGAAAAATCCTCACTCTGAGGGATAAGGCTTTTGTTGCTGCTGTATGTATGGTTCTCTAAAATCCATTACTTGTATGGTAGTGAAATATTTAAATATTCTCTTATAGAACCAATCATTTTATACATTGGCTTCACAATTGCCATGTATTGGACAACGGGAGTATAATGAAGTTTTCTTCTTCAGTTGTTGCAGAAAGATGTCAGTAAACGCCTTGGCAGTGGATCAAGAGGCAGTGAGGAGATTAAAAGCCACAAGTGGTTTAAATTAGTCAATTGGAAGAAACTGGAATGCCGTGAAATTAGGCCAAGCTTTGTCCCAGATGTTGCTGGGAAGCACTGTGTTGCTAACTTCGAGGAGCGGTGGACTAGTATGCCCTTGCTGAATTCTCCAGCTGCCAGTCCCAAAAAGGATGACAATACATTCAACAAGTTCTCATATACTGGTACTAATGCATGATTTCTACAGTATAGGTCCAATTTGAGCAGCCAATTCGTGTATTTTATGATGGCTTAGAAAATTATATCCGTGTGATATTGCTCCTTGTATAAACCTATGCTCTCTTGTAATCATACAAGCAATACTAATGTTGTGTGAAGAAATATTTCAAGGTTTCAACTTTCTTTTATCCAACCTGTCCACTCTTGGGTGGGTATTCTTTTGTTAGTTGTCACGATATGACCATGATATCGGTGACACGCTTTTGTATCAAATTCAACGCTTGTGAACTTTCTAAGTGCAGCCTTTCTCTTGTTGTATGAATCTGCTATAAGCAGTTGGACCTTGTTAGATGTTCGTTAGTTGGGGATAAGTTAAAAGTCAAGATACTTCATTTCAAATATTTCTTCGGGGGGGAGGTTTACAAGATATCATCAAATAGTTACTTGGTGTCATTGCTGGCCTTTTGTACATTGTCTTCATTGTGGATAACTGAATTCTGATCGGTATCATCAGGAACTAGAGTAAAAGGAATTAAGGATATGATAGAAGCACTAATTCTTAGTTCTTCTGTTTGAGATACGTTTAAAGGTAAAGAATTTAATACGCATAAAACAGAAGAAGCACTAGTAGTAGAGGGTACAGTAAAAAGTTATTCCTTTTGGTGCTAACATACACACACTTCAGGAAGAAGCTCCTATTCTAGCAATTACACATACACAGACTTTATTCTTTACTCTTAGAGAAGAGTGTAAAGGGGAAACTAAAACACAAGCAGAACACAGAAACATGTAACATACTGAAACAACATCATTCTTTTTGCTCCTTCCTTTTATTCTCTTATTGATGCTTCTTGTTGGGGTATTAAGATATTATGCCTAGGAACTAAACCATCAAGGTTTCTGGAAGTTTCTCAACATTAGAGTTTTTTGTTTCCTCTTGTTTATCAGTTGTTGTCTCATTTGCATTGTCTTGAGTAATATTGCCAGTGAGCTCTTTATCTTCTCCTGAGATTTCTTCAAGTGATCGGCCTCGTGTTTCTGGCACTAAGAGAGTGCAGAAGAATCCAAGAAAATTGACAACTGAAAGTGTCATAAGTGCATTCTTTATCCCTTTGGTTTTGTCTTCTGCATTATCTGTATAGCTTTGCACCACAAAAGCACCAATGATAGCTCCTGCTTTCCCAGCTGCTGCTGATATCCCATGGCATGTTGAACGGAACCTGGCAGGGTACAGCTCTGCTGGCACTATAAATGTTGTGCTATTGGGTCCAAAGTTTGCAAAGAAAAGGGTGAGTCCAAAAAGAATGATAAACATAGGGAGGTTTCCATCACAAAATTCAGATCTGTGATCTGAGCTGCATTCGTCTCCCCTATATTCTCTATATTTGTGTCCCAAAAACCACATGCAAACAGACATTACAAAAAATCCAACAAGTTGGCTTTGTACCTTCCAATCTTGTCAATGAAGTACACTGTGCACCAGTATCCAGGGACAGTGGCAAACAGCGCCACGGTAAACATTGCTTTGGAGAGTAGAAAAACCTCCTCTATAGCATTCATTCTGATGGCCTTGGGTACAAGTCCCATTGCAGGGTAAATGTCTTTTTGTGTTAGCTGAAGACTGTAGAAGGCAATGTCCAACAAGAACCAGGTGCTGGTTGTTCCAAGCAGGTGAAGTCCATGCTTTTCAAGAAACTTTGAAGAGAAGAATCCATAAGAGGGGCCAGGTGTGGCAGCAACCCTGGCATTTGATTCTTCTAAAGGTATATCACTATCAAGAACTTTGGCCATATCTTCAACAGCTTTCTTGTGATCTCCTTCCACTAAGGCAGTGTACCTTGCAGTTTCTGGCATTTTCATTCGCCAGTAATAAGTTAAGGCTGCAGGAAATGCACCAAACATAAGCACTATTCTCCAAACAAAGTCTCCTTCTGGCTGAGTGGATTGCACAGGATCTTCTGCAAAATGTTTGGCAGGATAGGCTAAGAGGAAGATTTTGGAGACCAACATGGCCACACCTCCAGCAACCAATATTCCCACACCTTGCATAGCAAAAACAGCAGCAACAAAAGCTCCCCTGGTCTTTTGATTGGCATATTCAGACATAATAACAGCTGAGAGAGGGTAATCTCCTCCAATGCCAAATCCTAGCCAGAACCTGAAGAAGCAGAGACTAGCAACCACACTCTTGGCTGTGGAGCCAAAAGAAAGCCCTGATGCCAAGGCACAACCCACCATGGTCACAAGTGTTATGCCATAAACCCTTTTTCGGCCGAGTTTGTCACCCAGCCAGCCAAAGAAGAGTTGCCCCGCGAGGGTGCCACACAATGCAACTCCTGTTATTGCATTGTTTACATTATTTGGAAGCTTTCCTGGACTATGACTATTGGGATCATAGTAGTACAAGCGACCTATGAGCTTGATAACTGCAGTGATGCAGAAGAGATCATATGCATCGGTGAAGAACCCCATCCCGGCTATCACAATTGCCTTGAAGTGGTAGCTTTGTGTCTTGGCATTGTCAAGTGTTGAGAGGACACCTTGGTTCGTGGACATGGCGCTGAACCAAGGTTGCTATCTGATGGTAAAGCGTGAGCAAAACAAAAGAGTTGAAACATGATTGTTTTATAGACTCCTTGTCCTTGTGTCTTGGATTTTGACAATTGAGACATTGCTTTCTAAAACCTGAAAAAGATATCATAGGGAACATCGAGCTTCTCAAATATCGACTGTTCAAGGGAAATTCATTGATATTTGAGAACACAATGTTTAGCGTTAAAGCTTGTAAGTAGCACTTTCCACCCTAAGCTGGCTTCCAACATAATATATATATAAAACAGTGTAGTTTTGTTTTATCTTAAGTCTTTTCATATTACTGCCAGCTTTTACCCTTGACAAGGAATTCTAATTCCTTGGTAACTTGGTTTCCCTGTGGATATTCTACGATATGCATGAAGATTTATTGATGAAACCCATGCACGTAATCTCCAAAATCCAAATATGTTTTTCTTGGTTGAGTTAACACGTGACTGTTTATATATGGGGCCAAATCCACGTACCCTTCAAGGCAAAACCTTTTAATTTTCTAATTTTTCATTGTTACATATGTTGGCATAATATGTCAAGTTTTGAATCCAAGGCTAGAAGATGTAAGGAGATTAATGTACGTAACTTAAATTAGGAAGTATTCTTGTCAAATTCAATATATTCTTTCTTTCTGTGGTCTCTAAATTATGCCCAACATAATGTTAGTAAGAGGGGGAAAATTTCAAATGAAAGATTAAAATTAGGAATGCTAACAATACCCTCTATGATATTCTCTTTCTAACATTTACCACATGATTGACTGAAACTGATGATGATAAAGAGTGTTAGAAAGAGATTTATTAAAATTGATTATTTTCAATAAACTTCAACCTATAATAATAGTGTTAGAAAAGTGCCGTTAGCATTTTCCCTAAAATTATATTTAATCCCATACAAATCATTAGTAAGAAACAATAATTGTATTTATCAATTTTCTTTAATTTAATCACTTTGGAGTTCCAAGCACATTGGTCTCGAGGATATCAATATCCCCCTTGAAGTTTTGAAGATTTGAGTAGGTTCAATGGCGATACAAACTATACATAATGAAAACACCATACCTATGAGTACTTATCCTGTCTTGACTATGATGAGAAAAAACTCAAATTAATTGCTTCAAGGTCGCAGTTGGGTTTTATATGACGGAAATAGGAGCGGGTTAAATTATAATAAAGTTAAACCATAAAATTAAGCTTACATGTTTAGAATTCTCGTATATAATTTATTTGTTTGAAGAAAGAAATATGGTCCATTTGTCTTACCTCGTTGTCATATCACTCCAAATTCCTTAACTTTTTTTTTTTATCCATGAAAATCGAAAACAGTGTTAGAATGTTAACAATAACTGACTCACCCTACTCAACCAATTGAACTAGATCCATTGACTAAGACAAATCATGATATCATCGAAGTTGGCTTTATGCCAACCTTTCTTTACTATTACACATCCATCGTATGGCACAACAATCAAAACTTAATGCGTAAATTAAAGTTACAACTAATTAAGTTATCCGTGCGATGCATGATATAAGAGCTTTTTAATATTAAATTAATTATTTAATTAAATTATGTGTTTTGAAAAAATTGTTAAATACTACTGAATAAAAGCGACTAAAAATCAATTGTGCATATAAGGTATAAGAGAACTATTGGCAACATTAAACTATGAAATAAATGCAAATAAGAATTATTATTCTATTGATATAAGCCATAATTTATTAAAATGTTAATATGAAATTTTATGGCATACCTTTAAATCCATGAAAATAGTATAAAAATCGTAAACTCAAACTTGGTCCATTGAGTCTAAACTGAAATGCATAAAAAAGATGATAATTCACCTTTTGTGTTAGACATTTCTGAAAACTTCTTTGTAAACCACATTAAATGTTTTTGTGTCCTCTTTATCTTCCGTGTCAATTATCAAAATCTTTAATCCCTTTCTAGATGTAACAACATATAATCATGAGAAAAAACTAATTGTGACAGAAATACTCTAACATGCTTCAAAGATTGACCTTGATTTTTGTTAATAGTCATTGCAAATGAAACAGATAAAGCAAACTGCTTTCTTTGGAATTTGAAAGGGATTCTAAGATTTGAAAGAGTTAATGAAGTCTAGGTATATAAATCTTCATATCCAATTTACTTCCAGATATGACTTTTCCTTCAAGAACATATTTGCCCATTTTTGTAATGGAAATCTAGTATCATTGCACAATCCAATGGATTGATTAATGTTTCTTAGTAATATCTGGTACTCCTACTTTGAGTTTCAAATGATGATTAGGTAGACTTGAAGTAGTAATTTTATTAAAAACTTCAGGGGTGTGAACATCACAAGGTCTATCTATTTCATCATGATTTGAAAAATGAGTATCCAAACTTAAATATGTGCTTGCTTATCCTGACTGTAACGACAACATGTACCCATTTATGATGTCAACCATATCATTTTTGGGACTTGAAAAAATGATGGATCATTGATGTTGTGTAAGAAACCTAGATAAGTAGATTGACCATAGTTGCATGTCAACATCATTGTTTTCTCCAATTGTTCCATTTCCAATTCCCAAAACTCATTACGAGAACAACTTCATTTTTGTAACATTTGAATTGAAACTCCATGTGAGAAGCCGCATATTTATATTTTATGTCAATATTTCACAAAAATTCCAAAGATAAGAAGAATTTATTGTTGCATGAACTACTTGTTGTCTTGTTCCTTTTGGAATTACTGGAAGTATTTGTCATAACTTCCCACCTTATACAACAACTTTTCCTCCAAAAGGCAAATGTAACTTTCTATCATTAACAAAGCGAAGAATGTCCTTGCATGTCCTATCTAGAGTTTCAAAACAATGCTTGTGTCATTAATGGAACTTCATCCAATATTATCTATTTTGCTTTCACTATCAATTCTAGAAGGGGAATTCCTTGCTTGATATTACATGTATAATTTTCATCAACATTAATAGGAATAACAAACTTTGATACCATTGGAAGCTATTGTCAGAACTATTTCTCCTTTTGAACCAAATGTTGTGATAAGGCTCTCCAAACGTTAGTCTTTCTTGTACCTCCATAACCATACATAAAGAATAATTCTGGTTTTGATTGAGCAATACGTTCCATGATAGTGTCATATTTTTCTTTGCTCCATGTTCATTGTTGACATCAATGAGGAATGTTCTACTGTTAAAGCTTTTTTTGTCATAATTTAACTCATCATATATCAATTTTTTCCCTTTGTTTGAAATTAAACTAACGTTTGGCTGAGGCACCAAGGGAAAATCAGATAAACTCCTATTGTTACTTTGAATTAAATGTGCAAAATGTTTTTGAATTAAATTTAGTTAGAAAGTAATTAATTAATATTAAGTATTTTTATTGATGATAATTTTTAAATTTAAGTTATACATAAATAAATTAATTGACACCATATATGAAAAATATATAAATATAACTATATAGTAAAAAAGAAATATATCTTACCATGCTTAATTATTTTTTGAAACTTTTAATTAAGGTGGAAAGAGGAATAGTAATAGGCACAAATATTTAATTAGTGTTCTGAAGTGTTAGTTAATAATAGGTAATCATTGTGGAATTATGAAGATTTTAATTATAAGAATTAAATATTATTAATTAAAAATTTATTAATAAAGACGTAAATGACCATAATTTTGTAACAATTAATTAATCAATGAATATGGATTAATTGTATTTATAATAGATCTTTTTGGGATGTAATTTAGTGCTCCATTTGTACTTACTATTGTATTTTTAAAGACTAAAATATTACCTTAACGATTTTCAACTTAAATTCTATATAAAGAAAACATAAGAAAAATAAATCAAAATAAAAATATGCAATCTATATATAATAAAAACAAATATATATATATATATAGTATTCTATAAAACATATATATAAATTTAATTCCCAAAAATATATAATAGAAAACATAGATACAAATTAAATGTAAAAGGATATAATAAAACTAAAATACACAGTAAATTATGAACAGGAATT
The DNA here is from genome assembly GCA_007407185.1 of Glycine tomentella. Classification (NCBI taxonomy): domain Eukaryota; kingdom Viridiplantae; phylum Streptophyta; class Magnoliopsida; order Fabales; family Fabaceae; genus Glycine; species Glycine tomentella. The sequence continues at coordinate 466,659 of PYAF01001287.1, read as the reverse complement.
AACAATTCTAGTTTTTAGCTCATTTTTAATGTATTTTCATATGGGTTATTTAAGTTAACAATTCTAACTTTCAGGTCGTCTCTATAATATAATAGTCCAAAAAATTTGTAGGAAACCCCCTATTTGTTCCTAATTGCATAAAATTTGAGAAAAACAATTAAAATATGTAGAAGAATATAAATCAAGACAAAAATAAAATCACATTTAAATATAAAATTAATAGACATTTAGAATGGAAAAAAATGTGTAAAATAATATAAATTACAACAAACAAAAAATCACATATAAATATAAAATCAATAGAAATTCAGAATGAAAAAAAAAATAGAAATTTAATAATAACATATTTAACCTGGCTTGGGTTGAATTTGACAGCAAATTAAAGCTTCCAAACTAATCCATGAATTCCACATATTGGATGCTATCCATCTTACTAAATTTTTTTAAAGGGAAAAGAGATCAATATTGCAATCTGTGTCGCTACTTTCACTACTACAAAAGCTATCTTTTACGACACACCTTCTAAGACGGTTCCTAAAAAACCGTCTTAGAATATGACACGGTGGCAATTTTGTAAATAATGTGATATGTACGACGACGGTTTTATGATAACCGTCTTAGATATGAAGTGTTCAAAGACGGTTATTATAAAACCGTCTTAAAAATCAACTATACATAGACGGTT
>PYAF01001287.1:451840-465874 GCA_007407185.1 Glycine tomentella | reverse complement strand
CAAAAACCGTCTTCAAAAATGTTCATATACTAAGACGGTTATTCAGAACAACCGTCTTAGAAAGTAAGAGATACAAAGACGGTTTCGACAACCGTCGTAGAAAATGATGACTTCAACGACGCTGTAGACAACGACGGTCGTACAACCGTCGTAGAAAGCCATAAATAACCGATGTAAAAGGGCTGTTTTGTAGTAGTGTTTAGTAACAAAATCCTAGTTTTTATTCTCGAAATGCTCTTAAGGTTGAATCGCACAAACCTCTTAACTCTAATATTTTCTCTTACTAGGATCTTATCATCCTTAATGTATTGCTCGAGCAATGCTAGCTCCTCAAGTCTTTTTCTTGTCCGCCCTTAATGATAAATTTAAAATAAAGATGAAGCTTTTAATGACAATTGACGTGAAGATGTGAGCGATTATTTCATTCTTAATTTTAATAATAATATAATAATTTAATATATTAACCTTTAATGTGTTATCAATTTAAACTATAAATATGTTTTTAACGATAATGAAGATAAAAATGTAAGAAAATGAGAATAATATCGATGAGAGATGGAGGATAAAGAAGATTTATATATAATATACATAGATAATATCCTTCTAGGCTCGTAGCCTTATACACTTTTGGTTCCGTGGTTGGGTCATGTGTTGTTTTCTTTACCCTTAACTACAATCCACTTGGTTGTACGTGAAAGGCCTAAGAGGTTTTTACTTCCACAGAAAGGCTGCATGTTGCAATAATGGAAGAACACAAACCATGAACATGCAATTTGTAGAAGTTTCTAGCTGACATATTTAGATCCCCACACTCCTACATGCTTTGTTTATAGGGTCATCTTTTTCATAACCAAGGTATTGTTTGAGGAGTGTTAAATATATCCCATTATATGCTTCTGATTACTCAAAAAGACAAATATTATAAGACTTAAATATTTCTGATGTAATAAATATTTTTTCCATTAATTTTTATTTTTTTATTTTGTATTGTCAAAACCCAAAGGGAAAACATCACATTCCTAAGTGTAGCCTAATACGCTCTAATATCAATACGAGCAGTGCTACATATTATTAATTAAAATTTGTTAAAATTATAAAAACAGTAGAATATTTATTTAATATCAAATGACACTACATCTATAACTCATAAAATAATAAGACTCATCAAAATTTATAATTTTCAATAAATTTCATTCAAAATAGAAAATTGGTGATTAATTAACTTTTCTAATAAAGATTAGAAGTTAATAAAATCGACTTCGCATCAATCAATAATATAATGAAAAAAAAAAATGTCCGAATTCCACTGTTGCTATAAACTGTTTGCATTTGGAATGCTGGCATTTTGAGAGGCATATGACACATACCCTGATATGGGAATTCAAAGATTTCCAAGTCTTTCTTATTTGGACCAGTGTGACGATGAAAATTAATGCAAAATACACAAATGCATATTATACAAGAATGTAAGGTTTTAAAATTTTTACTTCATCAATGATCACTCACTTGACACTACGTTTCTTACTACATTTGGAGAATAAGAAACTACTATTGTCATCTAAACATACAGTAGAGTTACCATAACTTTAAAATTCTAGAGACAAAGCAAGGTTATTCCTTGCATTGTACAGAAAATAACAAGTTCATCATGGCAAGGCAAGCATACATATACAAAATAATCATGGAGTTTGTACATTAGAATCAGACTCGGATGATGTGTTACGGTTCTTCAACTCAGGAAGCCTAATTTCCTCTATGTTCCTAACAGTTTCATCCATTGTTGGCCTATTATCTGCTAGCTTTGCCACACAGGCCAGTGCAATCTGAAGCATCTGCACCATCTCCTCTTCAAAATATTGCCCTCTAAGAAGTTCATCGTCGAAAACTTCAGCTGTCCATTCCTCGCGAACCACGGATCTCACCCACCTTGGAAGATCAACCATGTCCTCATAGCCAGGATATCCCAGTGGGGCCTTGCCAGTGAGCAGTTCTAGAAGGAGCACCCCAAAGCTGTAAACATCAGACTTCTGAGTGATCCTCCGGTACTCGGTTACTTCAGGAGCACGGTAGCCGTTGGCTCTTGACATGGTTGATTGAATGCTCATCATAGGAGTGAGTCCTACATCAGTGATGCAGCCATCATGTTGTTGGGTTATGAGCACATTGGAGGACTTGATGTTGCCATGAGTGAGCTTTGAGTCCATGTGATCAGTGTGAATGGAAGCAATTCCCTTTGCAGCTCCTAGTGCAATCTTCATTCTTGAATCCCAGTCTAATGGAGCTCTTCCCATCCCTCTGTTTCCTATTGTTATTTGGGAAGGATTGAAGAATAAGGCAAAGATATAGCTTTGTTTCCTAATTATAAGACTTCTCAGAAATTTCTCTGTCCTTTTTTATAAGATCTTTTCTAATTTCTAGATGCATTAATTATTTTTCCCTTACATACTCTTAATTATTCTCTCTCAAAACATTAATGAGAAACAATTAAATGAATAAAGAGATAAGAAAAGGATAATTTTAGAATGATAGTACAAATAATTAACAAATTTAATGTGATTAATTAATTTTTTTAAGAAACGTGAATTAGTTGAAATGGTCTTATAATTAGAGACAGAGAGGGAGTACAGTTGAGAATAGAAAATACTTGTGTCATCTTGTTCCATATATGATTTATTTATTGATACATGTTGACTAATCCATAAAATTTCTGGTAAACAATCTTCAATGGTTATTGGTTCTAAGTTCTAACTTAAGCTAATTTAGCCTAGTTTAATTATAACACAATCTCTAACGTAGAAAATAAAACATGCTACTTTTTCCATGACATTAAGTCAATGAACTTCTTCTTTATTAACTTGCATAAATATTGACTTCAGCTTTTTCCTTTTGGTTACTCACATCAAGTAGCTAGATGATATAATGCAATTGAAGAATGGTGAAGAAAGAAAAGCATATTTTGTCTATTCTCTTGATTAACAAAAGAGGTTGATGCATGGATTTATCTAACAGAAAAGACAATGTATCAATGTAAATAAAACGTACCATGCAACAAGGAAAACAAGCTGCCTCCTGAAGTGTAGTCATAGACTAGAAGTTTCTCATCTTTGGAATAGTAATAAGCTCTAAGGGGCATGACATTTGGGTGCCTTCCAATTCTTCCTACAACCTCCATCTGCTGCTCAAACTCCTTCTTTCCAACTAGAACTTCCCTCAACCTTTTAACCACCACTGTTGTTCCATCCTCCAAAGCAGCCCTATATGTTGTTCCATAGCTCCCCTTTCCCAGAACTTCAGCTGAAGCCTTTAACAAGTCTTCAAGGTCAAAGTTGTAAGAGCAACCTTCAAAGAAAAACAACTTGTTCTTTTCAGCCTCTTGCACTCCACTCCCAAAACTCTTGGAAATCTCAGCCTTTCCAGCACAAGGTGCCTTTCCTGTCAGATTGCCACTGCTTTGACTCTTGTTCCTCTTCAAACAACATACAAAGATGATCAAAACTAGGAGGGAGATGAAGGCACAGCCTCCAATTGCTAGAGCAAGTATAGTAGCTAGGCCAAAGTAGCTCTTTGAAGTGGTAGCACTTCTATTTTGGGGAGCTGCTGCTGGAGAGAGTGGTTGATAAACAGGAGAAGGAGAAGGAGAAAGAGAGGAAGTAGAAGAAGATGGAGGGGAGGCTGCAGAACAATTATTGAGAGGCGGTCCACACAAGTGAGAGTTTCCAACAAAAGAAGTGTATGGATAGTTGTTGATGGAATTTGGAATTGAGCCATTCAAATTGTTATAGCTCAAATTCAAATACTTGAGACTTATAAGGTTTTTTAAGTCAGGGATAGCTCCAGAGATGGAATTGTTTTGGAGATACAACCAGGTGAGTCTACTAAGATTCTGAAAGGTAGTTGGAATACTTCCAGAAAAGTTGTTAGAGGAAATATCCAATGCTATGAGTTTAGGTGAGATAGTGGAAGGGATTAGACCTGAGAAGTTATTCTGCTGCAGGTTTACATATTGGAGTGAAGGAATGGAGAGAATGTCAAAAGGAAGGTTTCCTCTAAGGCCATTGGAGTGAAGGCTAAGAATTTTAAGAGAATCTAGTTTTCCTAGGCTGTTCTTTGGAATGGAGCCCTTGAATCCAGCCCCTGGAAGATGGATTTCAATTACACTAGTTCCATTTTGGTTGCAAGTGACACCTGCCCAAGAAGTGCAAATTGGAGTAGACTCGCTCCAGTTTAGCCTTGGGGCATGTGGAACATTGGAAAAGAACTCAAGGAGAGCTTGTCTGTCAGAGTTCAAGTCAGCTTCAATCAGGCCAAATAGAGACACTGTGAAGCTCAGTAGAACAAATGGAACTGCATGGAATTGGAACTTCATAGGTGCTTGTTTGGTGTGAAGTGGAGGCAAGTGGTAGTTCCTATCTCTGACCTTTAGCTGTTCTTCATTCTTGCTTGGTTTAGCTATGAAAGATAATGATAAAGCGTTAGCTAATCATAGCAAATAAGGATAAAAATGTTGAAAGTCATAATGAACTACTTTTTTGTTCAAGAGTCATGAAGTCATTTCAGTAAGCATTAATTTAGTCTAGAAACAATGATGTGCCACTTGGAAAGTGATGCAGAACTTAAACATGAAATAGTGGATTCGATTATTAGTTTACAGATTGGATTTAGAAATTGTGCAGAAATCAAGTCAAATAAGTTGAATCAATTCCTTTCTTAGAGAGCTTGAATTTTAGTATGAGAATGTTACATGTGGTAAAAAAATTCAAATAAATCAGTTGAAGAAAGTTCGTTCTTTCAGCATTTGTCGTGTTATCAGAACTCTTTCAACTAAAAAGAAAAAGACAAAGGCTTCACTGTGGACTTTACTTAATGGTGGACTAAAGTGCACTTTTAACTGAGAATAAAGAAATTCTCACATGAAATCAGTTCTTACATGTTTCAAAACAAGAAAGAAGGAAGAGAGGGAAAAGGAAGGTAGTAATTCAGAATCCAAGAAAAAGAGAACTCGAAAAAAGAAAAAGCTAAAGTTTGACTCTCTTTTGTACTTTGTAAAGAAAAAGCATTCATTACTAAAATTAAGTAGGCTGCTATGTCTTAATTTAAAATGATGTTGTGAATCATGAGTGCTGATTTCTAGTTTTTACCACCATCAATGCATACTCTAAAAAGTTCATCTTCATTCTTCTTCTAATATTGTAAACTATTTTTGTCTTGGAACCAGATTGAGACATTTACGGGGGACAAAGGATAATCAAAAGGGATGCAAATGGGTCAAAAATTTCACACTCAAAGCAATCGTACCATCAATATTTTAACAAATACATTTTGCTGATTCCTCCAGTGAAGTCATGCAAACAAAACATCATTCCACTTAGAAACATTACCAGAAATATTAAATAAATAAAACTGTTAGCAGAGAAGGAATTGGAAGAATTAACATATACTAGAATAACACTCATTGCAAGCATGTATACAACAACAATAAAAGTCTTTTCCACTAAGTGCGATTAGTTACATGTATCACAAGGCGCCATTTTCGACTTAGTTAAAGATCATATTTTCAGAGATATATATAATATGGAACTTTGCAAGCATGTATATACAAAAAACATATATACAGATCTGTGAGGAAGATGGCTAAAAGAAGCATTGGATCAGATTAAAAAAACAATTATGATGACTCAACTATGAGCAGCAGAGATAAACAACTACAAATGGACCAGCTGCATTAGAAATGCCTTGTTTTCCAATCCTTAATCATGGAAAATTTTATATGAAGCACTATAAGTCTATAAGTTAACAACTGCAAGTGTTCAAATTTGGAATTTAGAGGAATTAAGAGAAAATACCTTTGTATGAAATTGCGTGTGAGGATGCCTAGAACAGAATGAAACATGATCACGTCACAAAAACGAATTGGAGATATTTAATCCAGTTCAACAAGAGACGAGAAGTGTTATGAAGTTCAAAATTTCCCACTTGCCATTTAATGAGGATCAAATGAAATGGTGTGCAACAGGGTTAAACTAAACTTATTGAGCACGCAACATATGACATGAAACTATGAAATAAATGAAGAGATTAAAACTAAGCACTTAGGCGTTGGTCACACCAAGATATTCACACACAGCTATGTTATATCATTGATGAAAGAAAGAAAAAAAAAATCATTTTCCTACTCAACTGCAAATCTGCAATGACAGCAATAATGAGGGAGCTAACCTACAAAGTCTTCAAACTAACAATCACATTAATGTGCACCTTTTGCTGTTGAAATTAGCTCAACGTATATAAGAAAAGAAAACAGCTAGCATGGGTTTAAAGTCTAAACGTTTGAAATCAAATAGCAAGACATAAATTAAATTAGCTGGCATGTCTTCGGGAATGGACCCTATAGACTATAGAGTACTAATACAAACTAATTAAACAACGTACAAGAGAACTTTACGTGTGGTTTGTAGCATAAACACAGCAAGTATTTCCAATGTCTAACCAAGATAAAATATCTAACTAACAATGGTTAGTGATAATAACTTGTATCTTTTAATAACTAATTCACAATTCGAATCCTAACTTGTTGAATAGAAAATTTGTAAAGTAAGCAAAAACACTACATTAATTAATCACAGATCCAACTGATCACCTTGTAAGTACTGTAAATATGCAATTACAAATAATTCAACCAAGTTAATGGGAATTAAACCTAATACGATTCCAAATAAAAAAGTTTCAATCATTTCTATTTGTTCGAAAGATAAAAAGAAAGGTAATATCTATCTTTAACCATTAGTTTTTATTGATCATGATTCTCAATAACAGAGAATTGTAAATTGATACAGTAAGAAATTATAGAATGCTTTATTCCAAAATTTATTATTCCTCCCAAAATTACAAATCAAAAATAAGTTGTATTTTAGTCAGATCCATATAAAACTGAATTTATTAATTAAGTTGTGATACCGAATCCCATGCCTTGTGACAGAACCCCGTATGATCACCATTAAAGTATATTATGGTGTTCTATGATTTTGGGGATGGTCAGAACTGAGAATGTGATAGTGAATATAGGCTGGGGGAGGGAGGTAATGAGAACTGACATTGAATTCATATGTTAAATTAATTAATAGAACTGTCGGCAACTTAAAATAATAAAAAGAAAAAGAAAAAAGGAGTGCTTCAAAATACACCAGAATTGAATATATTTTTTTAAGAGAAGCTAGAATTGAATTTAGTGCTTTGAAAAAAAAAATTGCATCTGATCCTCATAATTATAGAAATATCAAATTTTAGTCATTTTTTTTTAACTTTGTTTGCTTCTACATTTAAATATGACTACGTGATCATGAGAGTCAGCGATAATAAAGTGATTTGGCATGTCATGTAGCAAATTTTAAAAAAAATTATAAACAGAATTAAATTAAGTAATTAAAAAACAATTAAAAATGTAATAAAAATAGAAGGTTGGAGAAGGCGGTATTCCCTAAATACAATTGGTTTAGCTCATCATACCTACCCATCGAATCGGCTGACCCCACTGTCTCAGAGGATCAAATGCAAAGATTTTTTTTTCAAATTACTAAAACCAAATCAGGTATATTTTTGGAGAATCAAAAATATATTTAAAGCTAAAATAAAAGGAAAATGTTAATCATTTTATTAGTGCACTATTTGTTAAGAAAATAAAAGTAGAAATTCATATTAAAAATAAAAATTATTATAAATAATTTAATATTTATTTTTAAGCGACAAAAAATATTAAGTAAAATGTTGTTTTAAAACAAAAAGAAAAAAAAACTTCATATCTAGGGTATTTCTTAGGACTATTTAAAAAAAAAAAGATCAGATAAAAAATATAATTAATATATTCGTTTACATTATAAATATTTTTAACCTCTAGTTCGTGATAAGTATGTAAAATAATTAAAATTAAGTAGATATAAGAAATAACTGAAAATATACTAATTAATATTATTTAAACTAATTTAAAATACCAATAAATCATTGATATGAGTAATATTGTGTTCCTCAACAAACATTAGTCATCCTCAAAAGTTTGTGTATCAATAATATAGTAATAAAATAAAGGATTAACTAAGTTTTTAATCTTTAAATTTTTTAAAATTCAATTTTTAGTCCTTAAACAAAAATTTGATTAGTCAAAGTCTCTCAATTTTTACAAAATTCAACTTTTAATCCTAAACTTTTGAAATACTCGATTTTTAGTTCATGAAATCTCATTAAATAAATAAAAATAATGAGTTCAAATTTTTGTTTTAGAACTAAAAACTAAAATTCCTAAAATTTGAGACCTTGACCGGTCGAACAAAATTTTAAGAATTAAAAATCTTAATGGAAAAAAGTTTAATAACTTTGATCAGTCAAACTTTTGTTTAGAAACTAAAAATTAAATTTCAAAAAAGTTTAAGAACTAAAAAAATTTAGTTAATCCTAAAATAAATAAATTCAAATTAAGGGATGAAATTATATATTTTAATTTCTTTTATATTTATTAGCTAATAACACAAATGCAAAAAAAAATGAGAATTAAAATATCATATCCAAGTAAAAAGTAAACACCATATTTTTTATCTCCTTTACTTGCATATACTTTTGTTTAATATTTAATATTTAATTTCTTTAATAAAAAAATCTCCATATTTTTAGAGTTTCCGCTCTATCTCTGGAACAGATTCTCTTTACATAAACTTATAATATTATAAATATAAATTAAATAATTTTAATGGCTAAAATCTAGTGAAAATATATCCAAAAATTATTTTTTTCACCTTTTCTCTCTCTCACTCTCTTATCCTTTGTTTGGATTCGAGAAGAAAATGAGATGAAAGTAAAGAAAGGGAAAGAGAATAAGTACAAAATAAGATGATTTTGTACATTGTTTAGTTACTCAAAAAGTAAAATTAAAAAAATGCATATAAAATAACAAAAATAACTCAAATAAAAAAGTATTATAAATAAGGGTAGTTTTTTATTTATATTCTTTTAAGCCTTATTTATATGATTTTTTCTCCAAAATTGAAAAAAAATATATTAAGATGAGATCCACATATTTTTTTTATTCTTTCCTTCCTTCTACATGTCATTTTGATCATAGGAAAGATCTATAATTTTTTACATCTTTTCTTTCCCTTATAAATGTCTCTATACTTTTCTCACGTACCAAATGAACGTTTATTCTCTGCTTCTGGTTCCCTTTGGTACTTTCTCCTTTCTCAGTCAGTCCATTTACAATTCTCTGTTTCTTAATTCACTTTTCTCACCTTTTCTTAAATAGTTTTTCTTAATCTTTTCATTGAAAGGATTTTGCTTCCCAAGCTATCACCACGTTTGTCTCTTTCTAAATCATAAGCAATTGGTAGAGCACTTTCTTCAATTTTCTAGGGTTATTGGATTGCTAACTCCACCGATATCTTCATCTTTCTCATGAGATAAGTTATCGTTCCTTTTTCATTACTAGGGGTGGCCACATACCTAAATCAATCTGATATCCCAATGAATCAAAATTGAAAAATTCATATTGGTTCAGATCAAATTTAAAAAATACAAATTTGACCAATTTAGTTTAGGTCTCAAATTTTGATTTTAAGCACACGAACTGATTTGATTCATTCAATTACATAATATCATTTATATTTTTATTAACCTTTAACGTTTAGGGCTTTAGCCCAACCCATTCAATTTTTTCATAATATCTTATATAGATTTGAATTGATTCAATAACTAAATGAATCTCAATCAATCCAAACCAAAAAAATTAAGATGAGTCAATGCAAACTATATCAATTCTGATTAGGTCTCAGATTTTGATTTTGAGGACTCAAATTTACCTTCACATAATATTATTATTTTTTAATTTTATTAACCGTTAGAGTTTAGAGCTTTAGCCCAACCCATTCAATTTTTTATAATATTTTACATGTTATCTGCATTAGATTAGGATCAATTTCTTTTTCTTTTCCATTTTTGTCAAAAAATTGTTTTTATTTTTTGTTTTTATTATTTAATAATGAACTCGATCACTTGATGTGAACCAATTAAATAATAATCAAGTTGGTTCAAGTGTTAGACTCAAACTAAGAAAAATTTAATCCCAATTAAACCTATAAAAAATGATCGGATTAGATCCAAAAATGCCACGAAACTAATCAGAATCTACCCATACCCACCCTTGTTAATGACCCTATCTTCATAGTTACGCATTGTCTTCATACGTCGAGATTTAGCATTTTTTTTAGGTTGCAAAATACATATGTTTGGTGCGCTATAGTAAGAGAGATGGCATTTAAAGGTCGAATAGAATTAGACAAGCTTTAGATCTGAAATCTATAGATATTCCTAGACATAACTTGGCTAATGAAAAATAACCACATGATTTTAATTCAAACAATTTGTGATTTAATCCTTCTCAGGAGGCATTTCATTGAAATCCAAGTCTAGCATTTTGGGAAGAGGAACTGAAGTTGAAACTTGTTGGTCCTTGGAGTCTCCTCTCTTCACACCCACTTTGCGATTTCTTCATTAACTTCATTTGATTCTTTTTTCCCTATCCCTTAATTTACACCACCAAAACCTTCATTACCATCTCCCATGCAACATCTGCTTTTCATTGCTCTTTTCACTAGCTTCAAATTATTTGGCATCTCCTTCAATAGCATGAAAGATATGCTGAATACTGAATTGAAGTTGGTGAAAGGAAGAGCAATGATAAGTAGTTGTTGCCATGTGGGACGACAATAAAGAGGTTTTGGTGTTATAAATTAAGGGATGTGGGCAAAAGAATCCAATGAAGTGAATGATGAAATTGCTGAAGTGCGTGAGAAGAGTGTGGTCGAATGACTAATAGGTATGGACTTTAGTTCCTTATCATAAAATGCTAGACTTAGATATAAATGAAATGCCTCTTGAGAAGGATTGAAGCACAAAGTGTCTGAATAAAAATCATGAGGTTGTTTTTCTTTAGCAAAGTTATGTTTAGGAATATTTAAAATTTTCGGATCCCGGGTTTATCTCATTTTGTTGGACAATGGAATAGTGTTCTTTCATTTTAAGATTGATGATGAGACCACACCTAAACAACCAAAGGCTAGTTCAAAATTTGTCTTCTTCATTGTTCCTATATGTTTCTGTTTTCTGCTTTTATATTTATTTTCTTATTTCTTGATTTTCATATGCATTGTCGTGTGACCTAGAGCTTACAATATACTTATAGTTTCATAATTTTATGATTTTTTTTTATAGATCTAAGCATGCTTATTTTAGAGCCTTTATCCTTATGGTCTTGCTAAATAGTATCTTTAGGATATTTGGTAAAGAATTAAAAAAAGAAAATATTAAACCAAGAAATTATAGGAGAGCAAAAAAAAAATATGGGCAACACAATTTTTTACCTCCCAACAAAAACCTTTCTACTTTAGGTGATGCTTGATTTGAGTGTTTATTTTCTGTTTTCATTTTCTGAAAATAATTTTCATTTTTAGATTTTCAAAATTTAGAAAACATGTCTCCATAAGAAAATATTTTAAGATGCCATTGTATTTGTACTTTTTCAGAAAAGATTGAAAACGTTGAGTTTATTATTTTTAATTTTGAGTCTATTTTTAAAAGTATTTTCAGAGAAAATATTTTTTAAATTGTAAGCAACATATTTTAATTCTTATTTTCTATTTTCTTTAAAAATAAAAACAAAAATTACTAAAATCAAATGTCACCTTTAGTTCTCTAAAGAGTACCCTTAAGTTACCGGTTACCTTCTCCTATCTATATCTGGTTCTTTGATCATATATCATGAAAAGTAGGGAAACATTAATTTTTAATAAATGCTATATGGGTTTTAATAAATTTTAGTGCCCCTGGTTAGCATTCTCTGGTGTGGTTAATTGAGTGTTCTTTTCTCTTAAAATATGTGTATAGTGTTAGTGGTATGACAGTGGTTGAAATTCGCATGAATTCAAATGTAGTACATAACATTACATTGCCATTCCAATTATATATTCATCAAATTGGCCCTTTGAGGGAAATATGCAACATCTACTTGGTTCTTTAAGGACTAAATTAACAACATTCATATACATCGAAGGACCAATGTTGATGCCAATTAGTAAGTGGAGAATCATTGCAATATTATGTATGTAATAGAAGGATCAAAATGAATGTTCACTCTATTTGAAATTTATTATGCGGTTAAATCTAAGATTTTAAATAGTATTTGATCATTGATTTTTAATTTAGGTCCACAAATTATATAGGCCGGCTAGCAAATTAAGTGTGCAATGGACATTGATTTTGTTCTAGTATAATAACTTGGAATTAATTTATTTCTTTTTTAATGACACTTTTGCCTACCAATATGTTAGAACCTTAGACATTGGACGATGTTAGATTCTTAAAACTCTATAATTTTTTATGATAACAAATATATTAGATTTTGTATGGACTAATGGATTTCACTCAATGTAATAGGAACAACAACATCCAATCTTTTGTTGGTAACAAAATCCACAACTTAAGCTTTAACTGATATATTCTTTTAGCGTCTAAACAATTGGTACTTGTTTTACTCAAGGTTAAAAAATCAGCGTCCAATATGTTGTAACAAAACAAGCGTCCAATCATGTTTGTGAAAACCAACATCCAATGTGTTGTGCTCTTTTAACATCCAAAAGGAAATGACTAACTTAACACAAACAAATTTATATCTAAGTTATTTAACATCAAATCATGAGCTAGTACACTTGTGCTTTCACGAGGTTGAGAGGTTGGTACACATTATAGAAACTCATTTTGTCATTAAAGAAGAACCAAATATGTGAACTCATTTTGTGTCAATTTACTAAGTAGAAAAGGGTTAGATTATGGTTAGAAAATAGATCATTTTATCACATTGAACACATTTCACAATGCACAAAAACTCAAAACATGATACTCTTATTTATAAAATCTAGTTTTAACCACTCAAATATAAACATAAACCTCAATTAAAAATAAACAAATGTTAACCAATGTCCTAAGGACATTGGTTAAGAAATTTAAAATACAATAATTAATTTCTCTTATTAGTTCATTAACAATTGCCCTAAAAGTACTGATTATCAAGACCTTAAGAAGAATACCTAGAGATTAGGTCATTAAGCTATACTACTGCATTGATATAAACAATGAGATGATGAAAGGAATAATGTCTTTACATTTACCCTCTCCTCTTAAGTATCACATGACCTAAATGCTACTACCCTTTTTATGTTCCTTTCCTTCTTCGTCAGCATGTTGCTGGATGTCAATTTGTAGACTGTCTTCAATTTTTACTATTAATTGTGTTCATTTATTATTCATTATGTTGTTCAATTTTGCTCATTTCAATATTTTGGTAGCTTATGTATTATGAGATTTCCCATTTCCCTTTAAATTTGTGCTAAAAAGACTATACAAGCAATGGGAAATGGGAAATCTCATAAGCAATGCTCATGAATGTTAAGCTGCTAAGAGCAGCTCCAGCGGTGGTATGCATCTAATATAAGGAACGTTTCTTAAAGGGCCCACAAAAAATCCCTAAGGACTGCATATAAGCTCCCACCGCTGGAGCTGCTCTAACCAACAACATGCCAGGAGTGACTGACCTTTTGGATCACTTTTACAGACTTTTTATTAAGATAGGTTCTTTCTAAAACAAATTATTGGCATAGTCTATTTTGACTTTATGCTTAACATTGAAACAACACTTTGCATAATGTGACAAACATATAATTTTTCCTAATTATATATTGTGGTTCTTGCTCTTAATTTTTTTCTTCCATAACCTTTTTTGCACTTATTTAATTAAAAAGCTCAAAATGGAGCCCAACATAATGTTGTTTCAAAATTAAGCATAGTCTTATTTTCACATATACTTGAACCAATGTTGACTTATATATTGTACAATTTTTTGTGGACTCAAAGCTACATGCATACAAATCAGCAATTACGGGTAGCTAAATGCTGACTAGTTTGACCCTGAACTTTTGATAAAAAAAAAAAAAAAAAAAAAAA
>PYAF01001287.1:430470-443408 GCA_007407185.1 Glycine tomentella | reverse complement strand
TTGTTTATTTTATTATTAATAATATTTTTATTTTAAAAACTACTTTTATTCATTAATTTTTTTTAATATCAAAATAATTTATAAACTAAAATTAATTAATAATGTATGAAATTATTAATTTATTTAATAATAACTTTAAAAATTAATTAATTTTTAAAAAAATTAATATTATTTGATAAATTATAAGTGAATATTATAAAATATTTTAATATTTTTGTTAAACAAATTACATTTTAATATTTTTATTTAAATTTAATTATTTTACATTATTTTTTAATTTATAAAATAAATCACAATTCTTAATATTAGTAAAAATATAAAAATATTAAATATATTAAATAAAACAATATAAAAATATTAAATAAAATAATATAAAATTTTAAAAAAATATTAAATAAAACTAAAAAAGGAAACATACATTAATTCGTTAAATAATTAAAATAAAAAACTCTTTACAACTTTGAAATCATAAATATTTTATGACTTAAAAAAATTAAAAAAGAAAATACTTCCACAACTCTAAAGTCATATTAAAAAAATAATTGAAGTTGTAAAGTATTTTAGAATTTAATGAAAAAAAAAACTCACTTATCACTTTAAAGTCATATTGAAAAATTAAAATTGAAGTTATAAAGTTTTTTATGATTTCAAAGGGAAAAAAAAAAAGAAAAGAAAGTTATAACACAATTTATAACTTTAAATTCAAAAGTCATATAATAACCTACAATTTGTCCCTTTATAAGTATTAATTTAAATTTTTTCCACATTTAATAATTTTGAAAAAACAAGTACTCTCTTTCCATGATTTCGCGGCGCTAAAGTTTTAATCATCTATCATAGTGTCATGCTCTTCTATAATATTGTCATCAGTCATCACAGTACTATTGAACCAAGTTAGAGATAAATGGTCGTCAAAATATCAAATTATATATAAACAAACGAAGGAATACATGAGATAAAAATAAGCCACAAAGCATCGTTGTTCGATTATTAATTGGCTTTGGATATTTCCTGCAAAGCTAAAAAAAGAGAATTACTAAATACACATAAATCAACTAATGTGAATTTTTTTGACGTAGTTTTGAACTTAAATCTTAAATATATAATTACATTAAATATTTAAAAAGAAATTTTATCTTCTATAATAATTCTTCTAAATTTAAACAATTAATTAAGATTGTTTTCTAGTAAAAAATGCTTATAATCTATGGGGAAAAAAGTCAGGAAAAGGACGAAAAAGGCCACCTTTGGGGTCTTATAGGAAAATTTCAAAAGGACAATATATGTGAAGTCAATGTTATAATGTCCTTTTGGTTGAAATTCCCAACCCCCTGAAAATGGTACTCTGCAATGTCAATTGGCATTAGTAAATTTTCATTATTGTTTAGGTAAATTTCCAATGTGAGGTCACGGTCACGGTCACGGTCACGAGAATTAGGTCTAACCACATCACCTGCCCTTAAGATTTGCTTTTGGACAAGGGTTGTGTGTTTTAGACAAAATTTTATCTATTCTTTTCATTTTTTTAACCATATTTATCATCTAGACAAAATCATTTTAGAAAAAAAATTGCATTTATCACTTTTCTTTCTCTATTTCTTTATCTTTCCGAGTGTGAACACCAAATAGGTAGGCACGTACATTTTCCTTTGGCTAAAATATTGAAATGTGGAGAGTTTTAATTGACAATTATAAGCCTCATTCGTTTCTCCCATGATAATTGATAACCCATTTGAATCAATTTGTTTTACAAATTCATTTCTAAAAATGATTTTCCAACAAAAACAATTTTCCTAAATCTTTTAAAATACCATTCCCACACAAATCAATATTATCAAAATTTAAAATTGAGAAGGGACAGAAAATATGGGTAACTTTTGTGGTCCATATTAAATGGTCTGGCTGCTCCCCACTATGGCAATGAGGAAGCATATATAGTCACTGCCATGCTGTGCATATCTTTCGTTTTTTTTCACCTCTTACAATCACTGAAACTTTTGACCACCCATCAAAAAGTACCGATTTTCATATTTTTGTATATAATGTCCTCCAACTTTTTACAATCTACACCATCACCTTTTGTATGAAACTCCCTTCTTTGTTTCTCTCACTTCATTTCTTTCCACGAGTTTATAATTGTACATTATTAGCACTCCTCGCACTGCTTTTCATTGTTACTCTTTGTGATATTTCAAGCACCTGTTTCATGTTCTCATGATTTCAACAATGAAAGCTAGCCTAGTACTAAATGTGGTTGCTCCCATGCCTTATTGTTTCAATCTCACACATCATTGTGCTACTCAATTTAGTTCTTCCTTCTTTCCTTACACTTCAGAAACCATTTTTATCCTTTTTGCTTGTTTCTCACCAAGTTCCAACACAACCTTATGGTTGTCTACGTACTGTGCTGCTAGTCACCAGCAAGTTTCAACGATGGAATAGTTATACTCTGCTCTCAGCTAGCAACTTTGAACATAAAGATTACATTCCAATTGATGGAGATGGGAGAATCGACACTACAATACGGCCCCTTATGTTAAATTGAAATTCCACACTTTATGTACGTTTTTTCTCTAGTATTGATCCCTGTTATGAAGAAGTAAAAGTGTTATTAAGTAATCAACCATGTCCATCAGAGAACAGGAACCCAACGCAACAGAGAAGGGAATATTTAAACATTTAATAGAAGACTTATGAAAAAATTAAAATAATACGATTAGGATTTGTGAAGGAACCCAATTTACACAATTAGAACACAAAAATCAAAATAACACTATTTAGAATACTAAAAGTGTAATTAAATCGATAAAAAAAAAAAGAGAAACTAATTAATAAGAGTATGTTGTAGAAAGATTTAAAACAATTATATATTTTTAGTATAAATTTATGATTGAGAATAATTTGAATATCCATTCTAATCACAATGTTTGGTGGTTCAAAACTAATTCTATCAAAATTTATAAACAAATTAATATCTAAAATACAAAGTTCTACAAGCCTGTCTTGGAGCCCCATATGCACATGGATTATGAATGATGCCGGCAAGGCACGCTGACAGGTCAGCGTGTGTTTTGAATTTTGATGGTAAGTAAGACTAGCTAGGAAAATATTGCAAGACTGAATCAATGCAAATTCCAGCTAAGGGGACACATAGTGGAGCAGTGCTGGAATGATTTGAGAAGTAGGCCTCTTGGGTTCAGAAAGAGCAGTCATATATGGATGTTAAATATTAGATTAGGTGTGATTAATTATCATATATTTTAATATATCTAGTAGAAGTTTTATGTGTTGTTACAATTGGTGTCTTAATTTGCCTTAAATAATTTATGATTTATGTTTTAGTATATTGGTATCATAATTTTCCCAAAATGTTGTTGTATTCTTAAATATTCGGTGTTCTTAATTTGCCTTTGGAATGATTTATGGTTTATGTTTTAGTATGTTGGTGTCTTAATTTGCCCAAAATGTTGTTGTATTCTTAATTCCAACCAGTTTTATAATATATTTTAACTATGATTTTGTTTTTTTTCATATTTGTGTTAAAAAACAATATATATATATATATATATATATTTGTAGACCTAAATTTAACCCTCCAAACGTGGATGGTGTCCCCGAATTCTTTTTTTTAAAGAAAATTTAAAGGAACAAACGATTATAAACTATAATCTAAAAGAACAAACAAATAGTCAAATCAAATTATTATTCTGGATTGAATAGAACAATGAAATAAATTTATTGTAGCTTGCGATGAGATTTCAAAAGACCATGATGACAACATGAGAGTTAGTTTAAATATAAGTATTGAGTTTGAAATCTTTGAATATGAGATGTTACAATATAAACTAAAATATTTCTACAAAATGCATATGATTAAACTGTACTTCTCATTTCAATGAAAAACAAGGACTTTAATCACCTTATAAACAAGTGTTAATGCATGAATTACAAATGAAAATAATTAATAAGCATTGCAAACTATATAACAAGCACTGAAAATAATTAACAAGTACTGCAAATAAGTGCTAAGGATATATTAAAATTTTAATGGCAAAATTTAAGGTAGGCAGAATTTTGGGCAATATAATCAATACATACATTGTTTTGCAGTTTATCCTAAAATTCTCACCTAATTCAAATTTGTTTATCCTAAAGTTCTACCCCCGACTATCAGTTTATCACAATTTACAATATTAATAGAGGCACCAAAAATAAGTTTGTTTGTGTTTCTGATTTTTAGGGAATAAATGAATAATGGAATATAATAACCCCAAATCAATTAGTAACACACTAACATTGTAACAGGCTAACAGCACCACCTTGATCTCAATTGCTATATTATATATATACATAAGCCTCAATTGTTGATTGTTGATAACACAGTACGTTCAAACCCATTAGCCATGCCCATATATAACAACGTGTAATAAAAAACAACAATAATAATAACCAAGGTGAACTTGGAAGTGGAACTGTGAAGGTCCAAGCCAAGGAGGAGTCGAGGAGCTATCTACTAGGCACTGGACATGAGAAGAGAAAGGCTGCAACTGCAAGGCTGCAACAAAGGGCCAGGGGGAGCGGAACGTGAAGGTTAAAGCGGAATGAGAGAAGAAAAGGGAAATTCATAACTGCTCTCAAATTTTAAGACCTAGGATATTTTGGGAAAAATAATAAAAATGAAGGGAATATGGATAATTTCATGGACAAATTCAAGGGGGGCACTTGCCCCCCTTCTCTACTACTTCAGTCCGCCCATGGATGGTGCATAGTGATTGCCATTCAAAAATAAATAATTAAAATTTTAATAATTTTATAATTTACTATGCATATCTTAATTTTATCAAACGTTAATTTTTTTTATCCATGGTTATCATTCTATATGTTTATGTCACAAATGAATCAGATATTCGTCCTTCTACTGAAGGATCTTCTATCGTATTGAAGGGTCTTATACTTGTAGTTCCTTATCGAAGTCTCGATTACATAAGTATTTGGCAGAACAAAGGAAGGAATACATACAAAAGACACTTTAACACTCAAGTGAGTGTTCTGCTCAGAGCTATCAATGATATATAACGAGCATGTGAGAATCAATCAGTCCTCTTACTGGGAGATTCACCCATTTTTATAATAACCTGGTTGGGCCTGGGGTTTACGGATTTGTCACATCTTGATTACCAAGTATGTAATACTCTTCTTAATCATTCTTTTGTACTTCTAATCAAGTGATTACCCTTAAGTAGGTTTAGTGGTGATAATTACAACTGAATGGTATTCGTTGCTCGCACATGTTGAAGGTCAAGACGTACTGTTCGACATATGCAAATATGTGGCCGAAGGGTGTGCTCGGTTTTGGTGCACTAGGTGTCTCCTCGTCCTGACCGAGTACTTTATCCAGTATACTACCCCCCCCCCCAAGTCCCTTTTCGACCTTGGCCGAAAAGAGGGGCTTTATGGTGTGTCAGAACGGTTATCAATTACTCCCCTGACGGTTATGTGCCTTTATTGCCATGAAGTAACCGTTACATCGTGGAGGTAATGGCCTCACCCCTAGCGAAGCTTTCTGCTATGATGTTTATGACCTGCTTTGATTGGTTGAGGGGTCTTTCTTCTCTCTCCTTGGAGTGGCTCCAACTCCTCCGCCTTTCTAACTGGTCTGCATGTTCTTGATCTCTCCCTTGGCTGAACTTGGGCCTATATGACTACGACTTGTGAATGAACTCCTTCAGGTGGCCGAGCTTGATGAACTCCTCTAACTTATCCTTCAGGGCACTGTATTCCTCCGTTAAGGGGCCACGATTACGGTGATATCAACAACGTTTAGAGTAGTTGACTTTTGGTGGGGTGTTGGCTCTCTTGGGCATGGCCAAAATGTTAAAAGCTAAGGCCTAATCCATGATATAGGATTTGCTGGCGGTAAAAGGAGTGTACTGGGTAAAGCACGACTCCTATAGTGGTCAATCCATCTCCCTTTATCACGGGCCTTATTGGAGCTGGGTTTGTTATTATCTTTCTTGGCCGACACAACATTGGCCCACACCTAGTTCCAATATTTGGCCAATTCCTCCATTTGCATGTACTTGGCCGCTCTCGTTCATAGTTCTTCGAGATTAGATGTTGGCTTCTTGCATAGGCTATTGACAAAAAGTCTCGATCGTAACGTCATTATCAAGTGGTGCATAGCCACTGTTGGGTCCAAGTTTTGGATATTCAATGCAACCTTTCTGAAACGTTCGACAAAGGCTCTCAACAGCTCTTTCTTCTCTTGTCGTATGTTGATGAGGGCCATAAAGGTTAAGTGGTGAGGCCGACTAGTGGCAAATTGCGTTCCAAAGTAGGCGACCAGGGTGTTGAACGAGTCCACGGAGTTGAGGGGTAGTTGTGTGAACCAATGAAGAGTTTGTCCCTTTAGTGACATCGAAAATACCTGACAGAGGATTACGTCGTCTGTGGTGTACATGCTCACCTGGGTAATGTACACATCTAGGTGCTCGTTTGGGTCTATGGTGTCATCGTATTTCTCAATAGTCAAATTCTTCCAAATGGAAGAAAAGGTTGCCTCCATGATGCTAGGGACAAATAAGTTCTTAAATTACGACAATTGTTTTCCCAAAGTGTTGAAGGGCAGAAGAATAGTGTTCGAACGCATGCTCAGATTAGTTGCTCTGGGTAAGCCGATTGCAGTTGATTCGGCCTCCCCTCCTTCTGGCGGGTTAGCCTCAAGTAGTAGGGACCTGTGTGTCTCCTAGAGGTGAGTGTTCTCATGCCGAAGGGCAACGATTTCTTTGACATGGTGTTTCTGCATCTCGAAGACCTGAGCCTGTAGTCTGCTAACTATTAAATACAAGTCGGTCTAATCTTCTGCATAAACATCCTCATCATGGTGGTTTATTGATTGCTCCATCACTGCTGTGTTTGTACCACTTCTTGTTATTGTCATGAACTCTTAGGGTCGGGATATATCTTACATGGTCTCATGATGGCCCCAAAATGTTCCTGTCACAAATGGATCGGATACATGTCCTTTAGCCAAAGGGTCTTCTACTGTGCCGAAGGGTCTATCAGACCGAAGGGTCTTATTCTTGTAGTTCCTTATCGAAGTCTTAGGTACGTGAGTATTTGACAGAGCGAGGGGGTACCTGCAAAATGCACTCCAATGCTCAATTGAACGTTCAACTCGGAGCTATCAACGATATACAGTGAGTATGTGAGAATGAATCAATCCTCTTACTTGGGGTTTTACTCTTTTTATACTAATCTGACTGGACATAGGGTCTATGGGCTTGTCACATCTTGATCACCAGCCATGTAATACTTCTTATAATCATGCTTTAGTACTTCTAATCAGGTTATTATCCTTAAGTGAATTTAGTAGTAATAATCACGATCAAATGATATTCGTTGCTCACACATTTTCAAGACTAAGACGTACTGTTCAACATATATATATATATATATGTGTGTGTGTGTGTGTGACCAAATGGTATTTTTAATTTGGATGGAGTAAGTGTTTCCTCGACCTCACATGATATTATATATAATCCTTTAAAGCACACTTACACCTTAAAAAGTCAAATCCAAATTAAGAACTAAGATAAAAGCTAGTGTATAATATGATGATAAAGGCTTCATGTGAAGCACTTGATTAAAATATGATGACCATGTTAACGTTATTGGTGCTATAAACAAAGATGTATAGGTTTTGGAAGATGCCTAATTATATTCGTTGAAATTCATTAAATAATAAGGTCTAATAACTCTAACCATTCTTCTTGTTCAGGATGACTATATATTTTATACAGCTTTTTCCTAATAACTAAATTATGTAATTTTTATGATGACTTCAATTCCCATTTTTAAGTAAATTGTATTTTAGATTTTTTTTTTACATATTTCCATCCTTCAATATGTATAATGTTTTATTAATTTGTTTAGTGCACTGAATTCTCTTGGGTGGGCTGAGGTTGTCCCTGTCAGTTTCCTTTCATCCTTAGCATATTAGATGCTGTTAATCACGATTATTCCTTTTTTTTTATCTCTTATAGTTGAAATGAAAAGCACCTATAATAATTAAAAACAAAACAAAAACAAAATTTTTTGCTTCTAATTAAAAGTGTCGATATATATAGTTTTTCCACAAAA
This sequence comes from Glycine tomentella, assembly GCA_007407185.1. NCBI lineage: Eukaryota > Viridiplantae > Streptophyta > Magnoliopsida > Fabales > Fabaceae > Glycine > Glycine tomentella. Next base: position 435,266 of record PYAF01001287.1, on the reverse strand, counting down.
GTGTGTTGATACCTATAGTGTTTCCCGAAAGGAGTATAATTTTAGTTAATAGAAAATAAGATCATGAAATTTTAGCAGTGTAATTATAATTATTACTGATTCTCTCGTTTTGTTGATGTATAAAACAGTCTCTTTAATGTATTATAAATCTAATAAATAAAATAAATTAGATATGTATTGACACTATATAAAAGGTTTTTTTATACTAACATCTAATTATTACAAACAGTTCTTATAATTATTTCTGATCGACGACATAATATAAAGTCTTTTACAATGGATGTCTACTAAACTCATAATATAATCCTATAAATTATTTTATTTATATATAGCAAAAGTACATTTTAATAATTTCAGCTATATATTTCACTATCTCTTGCAACAGTTCTCTCTTTCAGAGTTTTTGGGGGCCAACTATAACATTTTACTTTCGCACATTTATATATATATATATATATATATATATATATATATATATATATATATAGAAGTAGTAAAATATCAAAATAAAACGCTATAGTATTTTCACACAGACAATACTTCCTATTTTCCTTGCTAGTAGTAATAGTAAAATTAGGTTTAAATAAATAAAAAAATTCGCTTGAATTATCGTTTAAACTTATTTTGGTTTTGAATTAGTCTCAATATACATTTTCATTTACAAGTGTAACGCGGATTGTCAAAAGAACGTTCGATTTTTAATCCATCTTTCTTATACAAAATATAAAATAGTTTCATTTTCAGCTGTCGTACGTAGCTTCCATTGTCTCAATTTTTTTTATCATACTCATAAGATATATAGACTTAGCATCCTAGAGAAAAACAAAGTTAAATGTAGTAAAATGCAGAAATATTAATAAGATATGTGCGTGCCATAAAATTATACCAGATAAAATGACTCATCCCCAGCGAATGAATCCTCAATTATTGTCGTTGTTTGGAAGAAGGGATTTGAAAACAGATAAGTGTTCAACAACTTAAAAGAAAATGCATGCCCACATGCTAATTTCAACATAAGCCTAACAACACTGTTATTAAAATAGAGGCGAGGGGTTTTAAGAAGTTGTTGAGAGTAGCTCACGTATGAACAGTAGTTCCGATAATGACGTTAAGTTGTCGGATTTTAATTACTAATTCACAGCCAATAATATGAAGTTTCCCTCCACTCACAATGTGCACAGTAGTATCACCAAAACAAACATTATTGATGTGTGATTTTTTAACTTAATCAAAGATTTTAATCAAGTTTGAGTCCTAATTAGTTAGTTAAAATTTGAAAGAAAAAACTTTGTTGTTCATAATAATTTTATCATATTCAAATATGATTATCTCTAATGAAAAACACATGTAATTAATAAATAAATAAGAAACAATGTACACAGGAGTAGGAGTTGACTTTTATTAGGCATATTTAGAAGATGAAATACAATAATAATTATTAGTTAGAAAATTATAAATTAAAATCACTATACAATAAACGTGTACGTGTATATAAAGAGAAAATAAATTATTAAACTCAGTGTTCAATGCCTAAAGTATTTTTTATATAGAAAATCAATGAAAATATATGTCAACATTTTTTATTGGTAAAATGTGTAAAGAATATTATCAGTAATTATTGGTGGACATTGTAAAGATTATTGTCAAAATTCTTAAAATTAATACTTAATTTTTAAAGTTTAATTATTATATATCATCAATATAAAACATCTTATACTCTCAAACTAATGTGAAATTATGATAAGTATTAAAATTAAATAACATAAAGGTTAATAAATTTATTATACATGATAATTTGTTATTTAATGATTGTAAAAAAAATTACAATTAAAAGATTATCTTTTTCCTGTATAGAATAAATAAATTATTTTTCCTAATTGTTAATGAAAACTTATTATTATGTGGTACATTCTCAAGGTAATAAAATCACCGAACACATATATTAATTTACATAAAATTATTTTAATTTAATCAGTGGATTTTAATTTAAATCTCAGATAACAAAGTCACGTTAAATATTTAGAATTTTTTTTATCATTTATAATAATCTTACTCTTACCTGAATGGATACAGACATACATTTGGTCAATAAAAAATCTCAACTTAAGGGAAATTAAAGTGCAGAAACTATGAGGCTTTACACTTGAATTTATGAGAGAAACTATCCCATTATATAATGTGAATTTGCTAATCATTAAGAGTGCAAATTTTTGCCAGAAAAAGAAAATCTGTGACTATGATACACCCCTTGATCTGTCACACCCCATTCTCCTTTGCACCTTTCTTCCACTAGAATATTTCTTGGATTCACTTTCCTGTCTGTGACTCTCATGGGAACAATGACCCATCATCATGTCTATGAATTTCTCTTTCTTGAAAAACATAAACGTTTCAATAAAACAAATAAACAATTAATTAATCTCTCTCACTTTTTTTTCTAATTTTTTTTTTCTCGTGGTCACTCATCACAAGCTGCGAGTCCTTTTTCGTCTTTACAGTTTTCATGTCTTTATAACTCTGGTTGTCTTTGCTTCTCCTCAGCGCAGGAATCGATAAAACAATACCAGAATTAGGGTTTCTGGTACATCTGCTTTTGAGTTTTTAGCTCTAATAAGGTTGGTCTTTCTAGCTAGCTATAGTTAATTACTCAACTTCAAGTTGATTTTCTCTTATATAAAAGGAAATCAGAGATTTTTCTTCTCTTTCTATATTTAATTTCATTTGTGATGGAAATTTAATTTTATGATGTTGGTTTTGTTTGTTTTCCACTTTTTCCTCTATATGATCTTCACTGACCCTCTAGCTAGTTCTCAAAGTAGGGTTTCTTCTGTAATCTCTAGTGATCTGTGCCAGTACTGGCTATTGTAGCATGGTTTAATGGGTTGACTGGTACCAATTATTGTGAAAAGGTTTATCAAGTGAAAACTGGTTTGCATATTTATTATTATTTTATAATAAACTTGCATGTACATTTTCTTGAGCTTATATACACACACATATATATATATATATATATACCTTTCCTTGCTGGCTCTGGTTTTTTCTGCTGTGGTACCTTTCTTTCTCTTCTTCCCCCCCCCCCCCCCCCCCTCCCTCCCCTTCTTCAAGTACGTCCTCTCTCCTATTTCTTGTTTTAATAAAGTTTTCTTTTATTTGAATACCTTGCGGAAGTTTGGGCCAACATGGGTCTTTTCAGTGTATTTCTCTTTATTTTCATATTAATTAGTTTGCTTTATTTGCAATATAACTTTGGATTTGGTTTCAGATCAGGATCAAATATATATAGTTCTAACTTCTGAAAACTCCACAATTTTCTTATCTACTTTACATTCTTTGTTTGACAAAATCAGAAAACATGCTTTAAGAAACTCCCTCTACAAATCAACTTTATATTCTTTACTTGTAAGTCAACTATATTACTAATTAATTGTCCATTCTACCATAACCTTTGATTTGATGTTTACTCATACCCCCTTTTCCCATTTCATCATATATATTTGCATAAAGTTTACATCTAAGTCTGAATAAATTTGTTATAAATAATATGTTCCTTTCTTAAAGCTCTAATTGGTTCTCAATTCTTTCGATACAAAAGAAAATTAACTAGCCTTCATTATTATTGGAATATTTTTAATTTGGTTGATCTAATTATACTTTCTTCATATCTTGTGTCAGGAAGGAAAAATGTACATGTGCAGTTGTTCTATTACAGCTAGTCTAGGCACATTGGGAGGGAAAGAGAGTGAAGGAGCTTCCCTCAGCCCATTCATGGATATAATGAAAGATTGGGTTGCTGAATTAACTGCTAGCTCACACATTCATTCATACAATAGTATTCAATTAGGGTAATATTGTGTGAATGAAGCGGGAGTATATAGTATCTATATTGGAACCCTCTTTCTCTGTGCTTGGACTGAAGGGAGCTCCTTCTTTTTCTGTTCCCTCCATTTGTATCATCCATGTATCAAAGGGCTTTATGCATATTGTCTAAAGCTTAATCTACACAATATGATGCTCAGCACCAAAAAAGGTGAGGCCAGTACACTGTAGCTGATGCTACATGACTTCGTCTTGTAGCTCTTTGTAAGTATTTACTCTTTATCACAACTGCCAAAGATTCAGCAAACATATCTGAACAGTTTGCATATGAGTTTAATAGCCTGGTCACCCCACTTGGTACTATTTTTACATGAAAATCATGATCTCCAATTCATATATATACATGTATAAATCTTACAATACAGTACATGTACACATAATGCAGAATAGCACTTGTATATAAATTTATGTTACTATTTTATACACGTTTTAATTTCTTTCATAAGTAGATAATGATACAGTATGCTAGTTTGCTTTCAGGTTTTTGTTAGGTACAAGTTTCTCCTCTCTTTTTCTCTCAACACTTTTCTGATCAATTTTTTCTTTGGGGGTTGGGAAAGCAAAAATTTTAGGTCAAAGTTGGTTAACAGTTCACTTGTATCTGTACTACTCACTGGACTTGTTGCAGCTGTCTGTTCTTTTCCATTTTAGGTTCCTTGACCTTACAGATGATTAACATATGCAACAAAACATTATTGGATTTCAACTTTAGTTTGGGGAGAGTTTGACCGTACTGCCACGCCTCCCAAAAAAAATTACCGAAATGCCACGAGAGGAAAAAATTTTACCAGAGTGCCACGCGTCGTAATTCGCTAGTCAGACTAGCGAATTACGTGATGTACACGTGGCGGGGCAATGCGTATTTCGCTACAGGCCCCAGCGAAATAGGTGCCACGTGGCAGACAATACATATTTCG
>PYAF01001287.1:397223-419209 GCA_007407185.1 Glycine tomentella | reverse complement strand
AAAAAAAAAAAAAAAAAAGAAAACCAACTTTCTTTTGTTATTTGAATGTTGTAAAATATATAGTACTTATTTGATTCCACATCTTGGATCTGAATTTTCAGATTTTGGATGTGATTTTAAGAAATTAACTTGCAGTTATAGTTTTCACAACCCAATTTGTTCCTTTTTAACAGTTTCAAAATACACTATTAATAAATAACACAAAAAAAATTATTGTATGGTCTGAACTCTAGATTAATACGTGTCTATGATCTTGACTAGTTTTCACTTGACTCCATAACTGAGTTTCTCAATTTACAACAAAAAGTTAAATTAATAAAACTCAGCTACAAATCACATAAAAAAATGGTTGAAAATATAAATATGTGGTGATATCAGATTCAGAATATTAGACCATTCAATAATTTCTCCATGCATACCTTGTGGGTGGAAATTAGGCTCTTCCTTGTCCTCAGAAACACGGATTGAAACATCAACGAAGCCACTTGGTTTGTTGGACTTCTTTCTCAACTGGTAGCTTCCCACTTCCTCAGAGTTGTTGTGTACCTCCTTAGCCAGAAACTCTCTGAGAACAACGGTAGCTGAGCCATGAAGCTTCTCAGTTAGGAACACAGGATCTCTGCTGTAAACCTCCACGTGGAGTGCAAGATCTGGCTCAGAGTCATCAACCTATATGATGAGAAACAAGAGTTATAAGGTTGACTTAATCGTTAAGAAAGAAGAGAGAGAGGACAAAGAAGTCGTGAGTTTGAAGCTTCTTAAACAAAAAAACTAACAATTAACATTTTGTGATAAAAAAAACCTGAACAGCAAATTTAGTCCTCCAAATAGGGTTGGCGTTCCCAGAAGAAGTGTCAACTTTGGTGCAGTACTTGCTCTTAGGATCAACCCACCCTACAGCATACCACTGACGCTTCCAAAGTGAGGGTGAACCCCTCACCCCACGAGCGGATATCAAGCATACCTCAATCCAGATTTTAGCCATAGAAAAGACAAAGGGTGGTGACTGTGCATAAAGGAAAAGAGATAAGGTGAAGGGATTTTGTTGCACTATGTTCAATTTTCAAAGGCTACTACTTTAGGTGGTGTTTGCTTTGGTGTGGTGAGAAAAAATTCTATACCTATGAACGGTGCTAGGGAGGGGTGCCCTTGTGAGTGTGCCATCTTTTTCTTGCTGTTAAGTGCATCACAGCCAGGCAGAATCTGTATACACTTTTTTTAATGTGAAGTACATTGGGATAAATGAAAGAAAGATTATGTATGAAAAATTGTTGGATAGTCCAAGATAATTAAGTGTATCTGTGTATGTATTTCAACCAATTTTTAAATAGTGTCTAGTTAATTTTTTTAATTTGAGGAAAAAAATAACAATACTTAATTATATTTTATATGATCAATTTGTATTGAATTCATCCTGAAAATAAGGTTCAGCCCGCGTCATAAATTTTATGATCATTTGTTATCGATGGTGATGTCTGTCTTTGGATTGGGTTTGTTAAGATTTAGACTTTAGAATTAAGTTTTTGAGCTTTTTTCAAATGAAAATTTCTTTAATTAAATTAACTTATATAAAATAAATCTATTTTCTTAAAAGAAATATTAATCGTCTAACTTCTTTTTAAGAAGAGAAGGGGAGGGGAAATTGTAATTAACCAAATGTTACGCAAGTTAAAGTTTATAAAAATTTACCAATGGCACATTAAGGTTTGGATGAAGATTAATTTTTTTTTTTTACTTGTGATGTGATTGGTACATATGGTACATGAGAAATAAAAATAAATAAAAAGAAGAGATTAGGTTGTAAAAATTGACTTGATTATCAATTCTATCGAGATAATATAGTGATATTGATGGGTTAGTGGTTGAATGGAAAGTTTGAATTAATTGACCAATATATATTAAAATTAAAAAATATATGATATAGCAAACAAAATGTAATAAATTTATATTCTAAATTTAAAATTATTGTCATGATAAAATAAATGAAAGTTGAAGGAGAACTAAACAAATTATGATTTATATAATTATTTATTGAGTATTATCATTATATCATATTAAGAAAATTATTGTTATTTTTTATGAGTACAAAGGTTGTAATCAAAATTTATACATAAATATTAAATCAGATCAAAATAGTATTATAGGAATATATTACTTATATAATATTTAACAATTAATTATTAACAATTTAATATGTTATTGGAATATATTATTATATTATTTTATATATTCAAAATTAAGTATTAACAATCTAGATAGAGGTCTCACCTTCCTATTTTATAAAAATATTCGCTAGATTTTTTTTATAATAAAAAAGCTTAGCTGTAATATTATGGGTACCAAATATATATGCATTCAACATTTGAATTGCCAAACTTCTTCCATGGGTTTCAAATTTCAAATGGCTTGGAAAAAATTTCAAATACTTACATCCTTTCAAGAATTAAAAAATGTTCAGTCCAAGTCAAATTAGGTTGATCTGAGTTTATATCACTAGTTTTGATCGAATCTGATAGAATAAAACCTAGTTAATATGTGTTGATTGTCTAAATGATGCAATGACCAACTCAAACTGATCCAACTAGTCAGTTGGAATTGATTTCACAATAGTGCATGTGCATATAGTGAGATTTTATTATTAATTTTATTCATATTAAAAATTAACTAATTTCTCTTATTTTTATAGGTTTTTTAAAGTTTAACTAAAATTTTAAAATAAAGAATATTTAATTATTCAAATTTATTAAATAGCGATAAATTTAATATATGATACTTTTTTAAATTAAAACACATCATATTTATATTTATTAATATAATATAATATAATGTGTCAAAAATTTTAAAAAAGGGTATTTTTAAATTAGGATTAAGTTTATAATTTATTTTATTTTAAAGAAAATATCTTTAACTTGAATTAAAATCTAAAATTCAGTTGAAAATTTAAAGTCAAAATAACCAAATTTAAGTAATAACATTTAAGAGGAATAAAAAATACAAGAAAAAAAATAAAATGGAACACCTAATGCGTGAGAAGTCCCACAAACTAATAAAAACTACAATAAATTTTAAAAATACTCCAAGAAATTAAAAATTAAATTTATAATGTATGGTAAATAATAAAAGGTTTAAATATTTTTTTTTATACTTGTAAGATAAGTCGTTTTTAGATTACTATCTCAAATTCATTTTGGAAAATTAAATATTTAATATTTTTTTACATTTCAAATAAATGTCCTTAGTCTTAGTCTATTAAGTGATACGTGACTGATTGAGGATTATGTCATCGAGCCTAATCATTGACATATAATTGTTATTTATTATTTAAAAAATCAAACTTTTATATTTCATTAAAAAGAAATTACTGTATCTCATTATTAGGAGGCTATACTCCATGCGAAGATCAGGGAGAGGGATACACAGTCTTACCCTTACATATGTAAAGAGTCTGTTTCTGGATTCAAACTCAAACTCATGATCAATAAGTTGGGCTCAGATGAGGTGAATAATGTTGAACAGGTGGGACCAGTTATGGGAACAGTTTATGCTTATCATTACCAAAATTGTTACGACAATAACCACAACAGTGTCCTTGTAATAACCCTTTGTCAACATAACATTTTTTTTTTTCAAAACATGTGGACTCCACACACGCGATATATTTCGCGTTAAACATTAGAGTAAATTACACTCACACCTTTATATTTTTTTCAAACTTCATCTTATACCCTCACTCTTTGTATCATACAAAAAATTCCTTAATTGTTTAGCTCACATTACATCCATATTTTCACTCACAGGTTTCACAAGTTCATTCACATTGTCATTCTCATGCGCATTCACGTTATCACTCACAAGTTTCACATTTTCATTCACATGTTCATTTACATTTTTTTACTCACAGGTTCATTTACATTTTCACTCATAGGTTTCACATGTCATTCACATTTTCTCTCAATGGTTCAGTCACATTTTCACTCACAAGTTTCACATATTTATTCATATTTTCACTCACAGGTTCATTTACATTTCACTCACAAGTTCATTCACATTTTCTATCACATGTAGGTTCCAAAACTCATCATTTGTTATACTAACATACATTTGAATATAAATTGAATTTTTATTCTTAGCAAACATTTTCATCACATAAGTCTAGATCATTAGCAATGTTGTTCACATAGTCATGTGCGTCAAACATTCCAAACTTATCATAATCAATATTGCATATCTCACTTGGTTCATCCATTGGTATGTAAAGTGTACCAAAATATCCACATTGCCTCAGTATAGAATTGTATTCCAGTTCATCCATTGCGTTTCCTTTAGTCCCAAACATAACACTATTTTAATCAACTATAATAAACAAATGATTTTCAATTCATCCATTGTATTTCATGTGGTCTCAAATATCAATACTATTTTAATCAACAATAATAAACAAATAATTTTCAGTTTATCCATTGTATTTTATGTGATCCTAAACATTAACACTATTTTAATCAACAATAATAAACAAATAATTTAAAAAATCATAAGTGATAATTAAGTAACAATAAACAATAATAAAAAAAATTTAAAAAGTAACTTATATATAATATGATAGTCACTTACAAATATAATCCTAATGTGAATACAAATTTGAAACTGGCAAAAAAAAAAAAAAAAGAACAAAGGCACTTGTTAACATAAAATGATAAAGTGTTGTGTAATTTACTCAAAATATTATATTCATTTTCTTTTTCTTTCAGTTTCCCATCCAAAATTTGAAAACGAGATCGAAACTTGAACTCTGAGTTTAGAGTATGCAATTTGCGACCAGCTCTCTCCGAACCCTAAATCCCCACACGCGGTAAAATTCTCACCGGATTTTGGGGTTTCTCGCTCTCGGTGCGGCGGAGAGCGGCGGCGGAGGTTTCCTTCGCTCGCTGAGATATGGAAGGCGGAGGGAGGCGGATCACGGTGAGTCCTCGGCCGTGCTGCGGCCGGCGCGTGGTGGCGAAGAAGAGGCCGCGTCTGGTCGACGGATTCGTCAACAGCGTCAAGAAGCTTCAACGCCGCGAAATCAGCTCCAACCGTGACCGCCCTTTCTCTATGACGGACGCGCAGGAGAGGTTTCGGAACATTCGGTTGCAGGTTCGTTTCAATTTCGCTTATGAATAGTGATAAATTGAATTTATATGTGTAGGAAGAGTGATGGATTTATTCAAAAAAATTTGGTTTTCTATGTTGATGCAAACTCTATGAGTGTTATTTTGTTTGTGGAAATCTCCTATACATTTGTGTAATGCAACATTTGAAGCCACTCTATTAAATCTTTGGATGCTGAGAAAACTATGTGCTGAGAGAGCAAGAAGAATATGTGGTAGAAAATTTTCTGGGGGAATATGTAGTAGAAAACCACTCTATTGTAAATCACTGATGAGGAAGACAGATGAATATGTAGTAGAAAATTTGATTTCCAATGTTAATGCAAATGTAGTGTTACTTTGTTATTTTGTTTGCAGACATCCCCAATATATTTGTGTAATGCATCATTTGAAATCACTATTTTAAATCGTTGGATGCTTCTTGTGATTGTGTCTTTATGGATCTATTTACAGGAAGAATATGATACACATGATTCAAAAGGTCCTTCGTCTGTTGTATTGCCATTTCTGAGAAAGAGGTCAAAGATAATTGAGATTGTAGCAGCATGTGACATTGTTTTTGCACTTGCACAATCCGGTGTTTGTGCTGCATTTAGCCGAGGTAGATCTTGTAACTGGTTACTGGTATTTATATTTTTTTTTTTTTATAATTTTGTATCTGAATATGCTGTTACATGTTTCCATTGTTTGCTGCACTGCAGAGACCAATGAAAGAATATGCTTCTTGAATGTCAGTCCTGATGAAGTCATAAGGAGTTTGTTTTATAATAAAAATAATGACTCACTTATCACAGTCTCTGTCTATGCATCAGACAGTTACAGTTCTTTAAAATGCCGAAGCACAAGGATCGAGTAAGTATAACTCTCTATTGCGTTGTAACTCCTACCCTTGTTTTCCTTGCTCAACAAAAGAAAACCCTTAGGAAAAATAAATTTGTCAGGAGAGTTAAAGAAAAACAGCTATAGCAATAGTTGCCTGTTCAATTTTGTGCTGATGTGTTCTATGCTAAAATATCTGTTTTCCAATTTCCAGATATATAAGGAGGGTTAAACCAGATGCTGGGTTTGCTCTTTTTGAATCTGAGTCATTGAAGTGGCCAGGTTTTGTAGAGTTTGATGATGTAAATGGGAAGGTACTCACATACTCTGCGCAAGATAGGTAAATATTTTGTTGTTCTGATGCATTTGTATGGTGATAATGTGATATTGTTATATAATATTTCAAAGCTTCTTGGTTGTGATGCATATCTTTTTTTTTTCCTATATAGTATATACAAGGTGTTCGACCTGAAAAACTATTCAATGTTGTACTCCATTTCAGATAAAAATGTACAAGAGATTAAGATCAGGTACTTTTCCTTGTTGATTTTCCTTTGACATTTACAATACTCTACTGTGGATATATATATGGTCTATGGCAATTCACAATTTTTAAAAAATTATACTACATTATCTTTAGTTCTTGATAGTATTAAAATTTCCTCCTTTTTCATATTTGTGTGGCTCTACCTGATTTACACTATTTTAAAATGTTTTGTGATTTTTTTTAACAGCCCAGGGATCATGTTGTTGATTTTTGCTAAATCAAGTAGCCACGTCCCTCTTAAAATCCTCTCAATAGAAGATGGCACTGTTTTGAAATCGTTCAACCATCTCCTTCATCGGAATAAGAAGGTGGATTTCATAGAACAATTCAATGAAAAGCTTCTTGTTAAACAAGAAAATGAGAATCTCCAAATTCTTGATGTAAGTAATTTTCTGGTTTATACATGAGATAAGTTGTATATATTGACACCCTGATATCTGACTTTTTAATTAAATCTAGGTAAGGACTTCTGAGCTAACAGAAGTTAGCAGAAGCGAATTCATGACACCTTCTGCATTTATATTTTTATATGAGAATCAATTATTCCTGACATTTCGAAACCGAACTGTGGCGGTGTGGAACTTCCGTGGAGAACTTGTAACTTCTTTTGAGGATCACCTCCTGTGGCATCCTGATTGCAATACAAACAACATATATATAACCAGTGACCAGGATCTTATCATATCATACTGCAAGGCCGATTCGGATGATTCATTGTCTGAAGGAAATGGTATGTTTCTTTTTTATCCCTTCCTAGTTGCTCCCTCATTTTTCATTTCAATTAATTTTTTTTATTTCCCCTTTTTTATGCACTTTTGTCCTTGTGTGTCGTTGGAGGTACAATGTGATGAATATCTTGAAAGGTGTTTAGTGTTTTAAGTGAAAGCTGATTTAGCTAAGTCTTTTACATGTTGACCTCATAAACTAAAAATGTAATATAGGGTAGCAAATCATATAATTTTCCAATGTGTCAGTGATCAATAAATATTTGTAAGTGAGCACCATCTTTGAAGGTTACTAACAAGTTATGCTTCTTTGATGCAGCAGGTTCTATTAATGTCAGCAACATTTTAACTGGCAAGTGTATTGCAAAGATAAGAGCGAGTAATGGCTTCCCCATGGTGAAGGAATGCAGTTGCAGCGATGACAACTGTTCAAGTAGTGCTTGTAATTCAGGGAAACAAAAACGTTTCTCCAGAATTAGGAGCACAGTTGCAGAAGCCTTGGAAGACATTACTGCTCTCTTCTATGATGAAGAGCGCAACGAGATCTATACAGGCAATAGGCATGGTCTGGTTCATGTCTGGTCTAACTGATGCATTGTTGAGTTTATTCTTGTCTCATGTTTTCTCATTTGTATTGAAGCATGCGTTGCAGTCATAGTCCTCTCCGGATGTAAGAACCTTCGGGAGAGCTGCAACCATTTAGTGTTAATTGTATCATTTGTGTTTTGGTTGTTTTGGCATCTATGTCTTAGGCAAGTTTAATCCGTAGGTGGCAGCAATCACCCTGTATCAGAGTGATACTGTATGTTGGTACCTCACCACAATGTTTAAGATGTAATGTATATTTACATTATGGAGTCGGCTCTATGTAGTGAAATATGTGAATATATGTTCACTTTTCTCTGTTCATTCTTTCTTTGATAATTTGCCTTGTGGGGGTCTACAGTGGATTTACCTGTTTGACATCGCATGGATTGTTATAGCCGTAGTGCCAAATCTGTGGGGTAAAGGGAAAAGCAATCGGTGGTGTTGTAGCTGTTACACACTGGTTTCTGATGGTACTTCAATCAATCCAATTTTTTTGTTCCTTTTATCTTAAGTTTTGCTATCGTTTTTATCCAAGTTAGTTGCCAAGCCAAATAGAAAATGACATTGTTCTAAAATGAATTTGCTTTCAGCGAGTGGGAAACCATTCTTGATAAAAGAAATTTGCTAACTATGGAAACCATTCTTGATATAATTGAAGTGTATTATTTAATTTTAATTCGAGAAGTTTATTTGTATAGTGCATACTTGAGAAAGCAATATATTTGTTACATGTGTATTTAGTTTATTTTATTTTTGTGTATTCTAAAAAAATAATTAAAATATTCTTTAAAAGGAAAAAAAAAATGTTTTTAAAAAGTAGTTACTAGCAAACATGCATTTGTTTGCTGGCATGGATCAAATGCCTTTGCACGTTTAGAATCTTGATAAATTCTTAATATATTTTTTTTAACACTCACATTGATGGATTAAAATAATGAGTACTGATTAGACTGGGTTTACTTAATGAATGTGATAATTTAAATCAAATCAAATTGAGATGAATTTAATTAATTAGTCCATTCATTTCAAATCTAAACTAAATCAATTGTATGATAAAAAAAAACTTAGTCAATTGTAGTTGATTTGGTTTGGGAGTTTATCTTTTTTAATGTGAACCAATTTAATCACGTGATTAACCCAAACTAATTATAGTCAGTTTTTGTTCTTGCAACAAGCTCTCTCTTTTACTCCAAGTAGGACATTTTGAACAAGTTTTTTACTACTCTCTGCCCGAATGGGACAGTGAAATGCTTTGAATCAATGAACTCAACGGTTGAGGAATTCAATAATCCATTAGGGAGTGGAGACACAAGATCTTGTTGGGAGGGAGGAACCCTATTTCACTTTAGTTAAAAGAAGTCTACTCAAAATCCCCTTCTTACCTTTTCAAAGGGGGATTTCTTGAAGGGAAATGTGTCGGTTATGTTCAGAATATTTCTTATGCTGGCATATTTTTACATGCTTATCTTTTAACATCTGAGTTGAAGCTATGTTCTAACTTGTCATATACCGTATAAAATCTTGTTAATTACAAGATAGGAAATGATTTTTTTAGGAGTAATTTAACAAATTATAACTAATGTATTTTAAGAAAATTTGTAGTTATAAATTGTTAATTTACTCCTAAAATAGAAGTGAATGTAAGTTAACAAACCTCATTAAATAATTTAATTACATTTATGTAATAACTATAAAGAGAAACACTTATACATAAAAGTATAAAACTTAAAGAAATACAACTTTTTTAAAAAATTATACAAAAATCGTTTAAGTAAGCATGACTTTAACATAGAATAGTTTTTAAAAAAAAGTAAAAGTCATTGGCTCAAACAGGACAGTAATTCAAAAAACCAAAAAAATTAAAAAGATGGTTTCTAAAACACAACTTCTATTAATTAAAATAAATAAAAAATTGTATTTTAAAATACAACTCACCTATGCACCGTAATTTATTTAAAATTTATTCATCCGGTAATTATTTTCAAAATTTATCCCTATCACGTAAAAAAGCCGTGTATTTACCTTTAGTTTAATTTAAAATATACGATGATCTTAACCTATTGAAATTTAAAGATACATATACCCTTAGATATAGAAAAGTAAATTCACCCTACAAGCAGTTACTGAGAAGGAATTTTATTGAGAGGGGACAAACATAAAAAAAATATATCATAAATAAAAATACTCAGAAAACAATATAAACCTAATATAAAAAAACTATTACAGAAACAAAATGCAGCATCTTTGCTTGGAGAATACTCTAACCAAGATGGAAATAAATCAAACCAAGAAGAACAAAAATGACGTCGATTTTTCTCTGACCCAAAAAAAGAATAATTTTGAAGTTTGCACTGAAAAGAACCAAATTTAAGATAAGCACGACGAATTCCATCTTGTTGATTTATAGGATATTTCCATATTGTAGGACGTAGTGCATGATCTCTTTCCAATAAAGCAAGATTAACTTCTTTAACTACCTCTTTATTTTCAATTCTAGGAGACTTTGAAGAAGGAGTCTCTGTATTCAACAATTCAACATTAGAAGTAGACAATGACAAAAACTCACTACTTTTTCTCTTAAAATAAGCACCAATGGTAGTAGCATCCTTCCCCATAATTTTTCTGCGCATTAATCACAAACAATATCAAGTATCAATGACAATCGCGTAAAGTAAATCACTGTTACATTTTGAATGAGATGCACACAGTACATTGCACAATATTAACAACCGAAACAATATTTTATTTTTTTATTTCGTTTCAAATTTAACAAAAACGGGTTCAACCCAACATGATAGAGGGTGCATGTGTAAAAACAAGGGACACAAATAACAGTTTATTTTATTTTAGAAGAATAACAACATGAAGAAGAAAGAGAAAAAGAGGAAAAAAGAAAGGAATGATGGTATACTTCAAACTCTTCTCTTTCACTGGTTTACCAAATGAAACAATTTTTTTTGACTCCTTATGTTCTATTGAGATTTGTGTTTCTTTTCTCTCCTTTGTGTACAGACCTCTTCCTTTTATAGTGTTTTCTCTCTCTCTTCCTCTTTATTCTTTTCCTTTTTTTTATTATTTTTTTCGTTTTATCATTTTCCTTTCCTTTTTTTTCTTTTTTTATTATCTCTCTTTCCCATTTTATTTTTATTACATTTTCTTTCCTTTTTTTATATATATTTTTTTCTTTTTTATGTTTTCATTCTTTTTTTACTACGTTTTCTTTATATTTTTTTTCTTTTCCCTTTTACCTTTTTTTAATATTTTTTCTTACTCTTTTTTTTCTTTCATTTTTATTTCTTTTATTAATTTTTTTAGGCAGGACGATGACCCATCCTAGTCCCTTACCCTATGTTTGGTTAGGAAGGAAAAAAATGGAAGGAAGGAAAATGAAAGGAAAATTTTAAAATTTGAATCGGAAGAAAAATGGAAGGAAGGAAAAATTTAAATTTTTGTAACTAAAAAATAACTTTTCTTTTCATTTTTTCTCCAAACAAACAAAAGAAAATGTTTCGTTAATCGTGTTTTTTTTCCTTCCGATTTCTTTCCTTCTATTTTCTCTCCGACCAAATGGACCTTTAGTTCCGCCTCTCCCTACAAGCGTCTTATGCAAGAAACAAAAGTTCTTGTACCAAACTTCAGTGATTTTAAAAACGTCACTATAACAATATTTTCTTTTTTGTCGTTCACTTCCTTTCATGATTCAATCCAAAAGTTATAATATGATTTTGTTCCGTAAATAAGTATAAATAAATTATGCGACTAAAGGTAACATCATCGCTAGTGATGAATAATCCCATAGATTGATCCTTTTCTTTTTTCTAGGTAAACCCATGGACTAATCCTTAAAATTTTATGCGTCAATTGCTTCCATATCTCACTTTTCTAAGTTCTCATTTAGTTTCTACACAAAATGTCATTGACATTAAATTTTTCTCACTTCATTTTTCAATGGCGTTAATTATTAAAGTGAACGAATTTTTACCCATCTAGGGACTAGATAAGAATTTTAAAAAATGTCCAAGACTAAAATAACACATACAATTTTAAGGACTTATATGGGATTTTACTCCTTTATTTATTTATGATTTCTAATTGAACGTTAAGCCATACTATCTTGATACTTACAAAAGCAGCATGGACGGATCAATTAACCTCTTAAATATTTGTGTTTAAGAATGAGTATGACTTATTGCATTGAAAATCTTCCATCATATATTTTTCACCTAGACTTTTATGTTGTGTATCACACCTTTCCCATAAAGTGTATCAGTATCCTAGTCATTGCCACACAGATTAATGCTATTGGACAAGCAGCACAGCAAAAAACTATTCACAAAATCACAACTTGGAACAAAGATGCAAAGCTTTTATTGAACTTTCTTTTCCTAAATTCCATTTTGAGTAACAAAACTCCAAGAGTTTCTTGGCAAGGAAAACAAAACATAAATTAAAAGGTTGTTGAACCTTCATGTCTTCCTACAAATATATTTATTCTAACCAAGTTCCTGTAGGTACTAACTTTGAAGCTCAGCATAAGAAGCTCAAACTCCTTCCAAAATTCCTACTCCCTACTGCTTCAGTAAGACATCCATGCTGATCCCACACTTGTGTCTGATATGGGCATGGTAATAGCAAAACCTGATTCTGGCAGGTTAAGTTTCTCTAGGAAGTCCTTGATTAGGTTGCCTGCTATGTATGAGACTCCTGAGGCCGAAATTGCCAATGTAACATAGTATAACACAGTTTTAATATAGGAGTTAGGTGCTTTGCTGGTGTAAACTTTCCCAATAGCAAGTAGAATGATGCATACAATAGATGTAGCTGCTACTGTGGCGAGCTTAACTTCGGTGTAGTAATTCTTATTGATCAAGAGGCCATAGATAACAAGAGGAACAGCACCAAATATCAGGAATGATAAAACAGCTACAACAGCATGAAGCAAGAAGTCCTCTCTGCGCCCTAGTGATTCTTGATACCGATCTTGCACATTCGTTTGTGTTTGATCCCCTCCAGAGTTATCTTTTTTCAAGTCAATAAGCTGGGAAAGGGAAAAAATGAAGAGCTTTGATTAAGTTTTTGAGTTGGATTAGTTTAAGAGGAAAAGGCTTGACTGAAATGAGTCCACTGTGCATTCAGGATTTGAACACACACAAGTTGCATGCCAAATAGCTCCATCAACTGAGTTGTCTTAGGTGGCATGCTTGAACAAGTCTTAAACAGAGATAAATACATTTGGAAATGGAACTGCATAGCATCAAGGACATGACACCATGTTTTGAAATTGCATAGAGTAATCAAGTTTAATAGAGAAAAAACATTTCTTTACTTCTGTTGTTACTGAACATTGAACAACATGATAATCATATTCAAAACATGCGATGTCAGCTATCAGATCATACATTCATGCATTATGTTCTACAATGTACTACACATGATGATGTAGAACTAGAACATAAAAAATTAGTTATCCTTACCAATAACTAATCTTAGCATAAAACAGTATTATTAGGATTAAAGAGAGTATATACATACAGCAAGATATTCAAAGACATGTTACCAGAGAAGCTATGATTTAATTTTAGCCTACCATATTATATTAGGTATTCCTACTTCCTTTCTCAATAAGACTATCTCAACATGATATTTCAACTATAATTTGTTCATGCGTGAAAAATATGTGATAAGAGAATGCCAGAGATATGATGATACAATTTATAATTATGAGATTGAGGAGCACATGGAAGGCCACTCACATTATCACCAAGGATGAAAAGTCCACCGATGATATTTGCAAATCCCAGTGCTATAATATTCACTACAATAACACAAGATCAGAAAATTAATTTTTCATCAACCAAATTTTCATCTTTTAAGATATAAAATAAAAAATTGCAAATTTGAAATAACCCTCAAAAGTATAGATACTAATCCTAGAAATTCAGCGAACCTTCTCATTAAACAAAAGACAGTACGCAGTTATAAATTAAAGTAAAATTACTTTAAGGACACAGATTTGAATTTGATTAATAAGCATATAAAGTTGATGGTATCATGCATAACCCTTTTATCTTTAGATATTTTTTAGCAAAGTTGTGGACACCAAACATATGAAGTCATATCATATGTGTTGAAATATGATAGAGGCCATAGATGAGGAGCAACACTTTGCACTAAAGTCATGACCCATAGCCACAAAATCTTTGTGAAATAGAAAAAGTTTATGCATGGCTCCATTCAATAAATTGCAAGAGCTCTAGCTCCATTCCATAAATTATTATTGGATGAATCATGATCACAAATCACAACTTTAGTACAAGTGAAGGTCCACACCGATGTCTTCTTCATGTAATAAAGTCACTGAGCCGTGCCTCATGCATTCAATCACATATAAGTAATAATAAATAATTAAGTATGAGTATAAGTTGAATTTTCCTATCTGGCATTCACAACGAACTTAAAAAAGAAAAAAAAAACTTCTACATCAAATTACACCACTCTGGAAAATAAATTTCAAGTTACATCAAATTTGTTAAAAAAATATCAAAGTTGCACCAATTGGATGAAAAGACTTGATGTATGCGTGAAGTTATAAAATGCGCTTCAAGTACCATAAGCAGGATGTAAGTTGTAACCATGTAATTTGGTTAAACATAAAACATGAATCTCTTTTCATCGACCACAAGGTACTTGACATTTTGAAATTTGATGATAACTGTATACTTCAATTATGTAAGGGCCTATGTCTTAGCCTAGGCCCATTTACTAAGATAGGCCGAAATTTTTTATAAGCCCATTTAGCTAAAAGGCTATGCTTTAGGCTATCTAAAAAGTCTTTTAATATTAAGAAATCAACTTATTTAAGTAAATATAAATACTATAATAATGATGATATTATTCTTATTATAATTGTATTAAATTCTTCTATAATATTTTGAAATTTTTGTTAGCTTATTTAAATGTGGCTTACCTAAAAGGCCTTCCTACTAAATATGCTTTAGGTTTTTTAGTCAGAATAGACTTTTAAAAGGTCAGGTCAAGCCTTGAAAAAGGCTAATGCCAGGTAAATTAAGGTCTTAGGTTTAAGAAATAGGTCAAGCTTATTTGATGTAAAAGACTAGCCTGACCTATTTTTACCCCCAATTATACATGTATTATCCAATTAATTGATCTTCACTCTTGAAAAGGGCATTCCACAACCCCCTAAAGGAAGAGAGAGAAACTCACATGGGGTAGCACCCGAACTAACTGCAGATGACACAATTCCTAGGCTTGTAATTGACTCAACTAAACCACCATAGACAATGCTTTTAAGTATTTCCCATCCTTGGGGTTCACCAACTTCATATCTTGGTTGTTCACCATTTTGTACTTGAGTTCGTGGTTCTGTTATAATAGCATCTTCAGCTGGAACATTATCTGCTGTATGAGATGTTGTGGAGTCAAATGCTCCTCTCTCAACATCAAGTATCACATCACCACCTGCACCATAATAATAATTCTGATTATTATTACAAAAGCAAACCTGCAAGATTTATTTTCATTATTACAGGTAAGCAAGAATGCCATGTACTGGTGTTTAACTGATGATATTTATTTGATGCACATACCTTTATTTTCATTTCCAGTAGGCGGATGTATTCCCTTTTCAATTTCATTTTTCACATTATCAAATAGTGTTATATTTGGTTTAGATGGCAAGATAACATGTATTCCAGAATTTTGTTTATCACTAGCTACATCATTTGCTAGTATTGCACTGTCAGATGATTGAAGTGGTGATTGTGCTCCTTGTCGTAAAGAGTAATAACCATTCTTAACAGTTTCTGGTGTCTTGTCTCCATCTTTTGGTGACTCCTTAAGGACTTGAGACCCTACAGTTGTAGAAGCAAGAAATTCAGGTTCCCTTTCAAAAGGTTTCTCAATTGTAGTTTGTCCAGCTTTAACAATTGTTTCATTTGTAGTAGAAGCCGATGACATAACTTCAGCATTATCTGATTCATATAATTTGGAAAAGTGAGCAAGAAATGAATTGGTGGATTACATAACGTAGGAAAATAAGAAAATGTACATTATGTATAATTAATAGGTGCCCAAGTGTTTTATATTTTCATTTATCTTGGACATCAAGGCAAGCTGCTTTTTTTAGAAGTTTAAAGAGAGGCGTGTATAATTCAATAAGAAACAGAAAACTATGCAGGTTGGGAGTGTGAACATATTAATTTTGCTAAAATAAGAGGGAAGATAATTATAGTGTATAACCATAAGACTTAAGAGATTGAAGTGGCTTTGTAATATCTCTTAAATCAATATACAAATCCCTTTTCTCTCTTCTATCTTTTTTACATGGTATTCAGAGCTCTCTGATCCATTTTCATGGCTTTTGCAGACTCTGGTGCGACTCTGGTTAACACTAGCACAATTCCGACTAACGCGACTCCGATTAACACTGGCACAATTCTGACCAACTTTGGCACGATTCCGGTTAAATTATGTTCCGATGAATCAAGATATTCCAGCTTCATCGTTTCCTATGAAAAATTTCTCACATCAAAGTTAAATGATAACAGCTTTTTGCTGTGGCAACAGCAAATTGAGCCGGCGATCACTGCGCTTGGACTCAATCGTTTTGTTGCAAATCCTCAAATCCCTCCACAATATCTTTCTGATGCAGATCGCGATCTTGATCATGTTAATCCTCTATTTTCGATGTGGCAGAAGCAAGATCAGTTTCTGCTTGTTTGGCTTCAATCTACACTTTCAAGCTCGATGCTTGCTTGAGTTCTTGGATTGACT
Organism: Glycine tomentella; assembly: GCA_007407185.1. Classification (NCBI taxonomy): domain Eukaryota; kingdom Viridiplantae; phylum Streptophyta; class Magnoliopsida; order Fabales; family Fabaceae; genus Glycine; species Glycine tomentella. The sequence goes on along the minus strand of PYAF01001287.1, from coordinate 402,590 downwards.
CACTCGTATCAGGTGTGGGATAAGATTGACGCCTATTTTCATCACCAGACTTAAATAAAAGGGCGACAGATCCAATTGGAGCTTCGTCACATTACACTTGACAATTGTCCGGTCTCAGATTTTCTTTCTTGCATCAAATCGCTTATTGATGTGCTTGCTTAGGTTGGTGATGCCACTAACTATTGCGAACATATGGACTCGATTCTTGAAGGTTTTCCTAGGGATTTTGATTCCGTAATTGCTCTCATTCAAAGTCGTCTTCCGCACATCACCATTGAAGAAGCTGAAGGATTTATTTTTAACAGGAACTAAGGCTTAGAAAATACAGCAAACTCAATTCTTCAAGTAATTCTTTCACACCTACTGCAAATCTTACTCAAGCAAGTTCTTCCCATTCTACTGAGAATGATAGCTTGAATTCGTACTCAGACACTAATATTGCATATACAAATCGGTATTCCTCAGATTCTAGAGGCATTGGTGGTCGTAATGGTCGTGGAGGAGGAGGTTTCAACCGCGGTGGTGGACATGGTGGTAGCCGTGGTGGTCGGAGCTCAGTTCAATGCCAAGTTTGTTTCAAGTATAACCACACGGCTCTTACTTGCTACAGTAGTTTCAACCCTCATTATCAAGCTTCCAACAGTGGAAATCATGGAAATTATGGAAATAACAGCAATCGTTCTAATTGGAATCAGAATCAGAACCAAAACAACAATTGGAACAATTCCTCTGCTGCCAATTGGAATTCACAGCTAAATCAGAATCAAAATAACAACTCTGAACCTACTCTGTGGCAATCTCAGAACTCTGGTTCTACGCATCCACAAGCCATAATTCTGATTCTTCTGTATTATCCACTTGGTTTCCGGACTCTGGAGCATCATTTTATGTGACTAATATGATTCTCAGAATATTAGGCAAAACTCACCATTTGAGGGTCCATATCAGATCTTCATTGGTAATGGGCAAGGTCTGAATATCTCAGCCTCTGGCTATTCCAATTTTATTTCTCCTTGTAGTCCTGATATAAAACTTGTTCTTAAAAACATGCTTCTTGTTCCACAAATCATTAAGAATCTTATTAGTCCATACATGGAGGTTAGGCAGCGGGTCCCGCAAATGTTGCAGCGGTACAAAGTAATAGAGCATGTTGGTAACAATGGCTAGACTAGCTGGGGAAGCCACCAATTAAGCTCTAAGGGCCACCATTGGATACTCGTGGATCGAAAATGGCTTCCGCTCGAGGGGGAGACTATTGTGTGGAAGAGATTCACACTTGAGGGGGAGATTGTTGGAGTACAAGTGTAAAGTGAAGTCTCACATCTGGTTGAATTGGAAAACTTAAGTACTATATACGTGAAGAAAAGACCCATAAACCTGAGCCTTAAGATTTTGGGTTAAGTTGTGGTGTCAGGATTGACTTATATGGTTACTCATCGTCCATTGGTGCAAATCTTTTCGATGTTTACCCCTCTCGTTCAATCTGCTCAGCTTTGGACACCCCAATTCCCAAGATTGTAATAATTACTCCTTTGAATTCTCGTTGTCAGTTTCGTTATTATATTTCTTTTGTTGATGCTTATTCTAGATTTACTTGGATATAATTTCTAAAGAAAAAATCTGATGCTTTATCTGTTTCTAAACAATTCAAATCACTTGTTGAATTGCAATTTAACAAAAAAAAATTAAAGCTTTCCAAACAGATTGGGGAGGTGAATTTTGCTCTTTTTCTTCATTTTTGTCTGAGTTGGATGTTCACCAAGGTTCAGCTCTTAGTCCTTATCTCTTTGCCTTAGTGATGAGTGAACTAACAAAAGATATTCAAGAGGAAGTGTCGTGGTGTATGCTTTTTGCAGATTATATCGTGCTTATTGATGAGACCAAAGATAGTGTTAATAGGAAATTGGAATTGTGGAGAAATACTTTGGAGTCTAAAGGATTCATGATAAGCAAGAGCAAAACAGAGTATATGAAGTGTGAGTTTTCGCGGGTAAGAGATGATGATCAAGATACAATGCATCTATTTGGTCTAAGAGGTACCCAAAAAAAATGTTTTTAGATACTTGGGATCAATGTTGCAAAAAAGTAGTGAGATTGATGAGGATGTAAATCATAAAATTAGAACAGGATGGAGGAAATGGCGGAATGCATCAGAATTTTTGTGTGACCGCAAAATTCTCCATAAGCTAAAAGGAAAATTCTATAGAACAATTGTAAGACCGGCAATGTTATATGGAGTGAAATGCTGGCCAGCACATAGGCAACATGAGCATAAAATAGGGATAGCAAAAATGAGGATGTTAAGGTGGATGTGTGGATATACGAAGATAGATAAGATAAGAAATGAGGATATTCGACGAAAGGTATCAGATGTAGCGGTATGTGAAAAGATGAGGGAGCATAGATTGATAATGGGCAAGATCTGAATATCTCAGCCTCTGGTCATTCCAATTTCATTTCTCCTTGTAGTCTTGATATAAAACTTGTTCTTAAAAACATGCTTCTTGTTCCACAAATCACTAAGAATCTTATTAGTCCATACATGGAGGTCAGGCAGCAAATCCCGCAAATGTTGTGACGGTACAAAGTAATAGAGCATGTTGGCAACAATGGCTAGACTAGTCGAGGAAGCCACAAGTTAAGCTCTAAGAGCCATCATTGGATACTCGTGGATCGAAATGGCTTCCGCTCGAGGGGGAGGCTGTTGTGTGGAAAAGACTCACACTTGAGGGAGAAATTGTTGGAGTACAAGTATGAAGTGAAGTCCCACATCTAGTAGAACGGGAAAACTTTGTTGGGTAACGCTCATACTTTGTTAGGAGTCTCCCCGGCGGGGGCTAAGGGGGAGCACCCCCAAAACTTTTTTCGAGACCCAGTACTGTTGTTGGCCTCGTGTTTTATTATTTGAAGTTTGGGCTTGGGCCCATGAATAGCAACGGTGCTTAGGGTTTTTAAGCCTATATATTTTCATGTAACTTGAGTGCATTGTATGAGTGTGTGAGGAAATATAGTGAATAGCTGGACGTAGTTCACATTGGGTGAATCAGGGTAAACTCTATGTGTTGTTTTCTTCTTTCTTTTTCTCTCTTTCTCCTATCTCGATTGTTGTGTGATTGCTCGGTATCCAACAAACTTGAGTACCATATAAGTGAAGAGAAAACCCATAAACCTGAGCCTTAAGATTTTGGGTTAAGATGTGGTGTCAGGGTTCACTTATATGGTTACTCATGGCCCACTGGGGTAAATCTTCCCAATGCTTACCCCTCTCGTTCAATTCTGCTCAGCTTTGCATCTCTAGCTACTGGTTATATACTTGGCACCTTATAGGCTACGACACCCCAATTCCCAAGATTGTAATAATACAGTATCCAAATCTGTTCTTAATCATTGTAATTTGAAATTTCCTGTTAAAGAAGAACTGCCCTTCTGTTTTGCTTGTTGTATGGGCAAGATTCATAGGTTTCCTTCTAAGCTTTCTCAAACTGTGTATAGTTCTCCTTTGGAATTAATATACAGTAATTTGAGGGGTCCTGCTCCTATGAATTCTCATTGTCAGTTTCGTTATTATATGTCTTTTGTTGATGCTTATTCTAGATTTACTTGGATATATTTTCTAAAGAACAAATCTGATGCTTTATCTGTTTCTAAACAATTCAAATCACTTGTTGAATTGCAATTTAACAAGAAAAATTAAAGCTTTCCAAACAGATTGGGGAGGTGAATTTCGTGCTTTTTCTTCATTTTTGTCTGAGTTGGGCATCATTCATAGGCTGTCTTGTCCACACACACCCCATCAAATGAAGTTGTGGTAAGAAAACATCGTCACATAGTTGAGTTAGGACTATTTCTTAGTCATGCTTCCCTTCCTCTGCCCTTTTGGGCTCATGCCTTCCTAATAGCAGTGTATCTCATAAACAGATTGTCTTCAGCTCCTTTTAAGTTTGACAACCCTTACCATGTTCTTTTACAAATTAATCCCGATTATCAGTTCTAAAGAGTGTTTGGCTGCTCTTGTTATCCTTTTTTGCGTCCTTATCACTCTCATAAACTTGAATTCAGATCCACTGAATGTGTGTTTTTGGGATACTCACTCAGTCACAGGCTATAAGTGCATGTCTTCTTCTGGTAGAAGTTTTATTCAAAAGATGTCAATTTTAATGAACATCAATTTCCTTATCCTAAACTTTTTTCTACCTCCACTTTAATCCTATTTCTACTGCATCCTTTTCCACTATCCTACCTGTTATTGAGTCATCTTCTCATCCTCCTCCTTCTTAAAATACATCTCAGCCTAAAAGTCATGTCTCACCACTTTCTATTAAGTCTCATAATTCTGGAATTTCTGTCCCACAGTCCTCAGCTCATAACATAGTGTCTTCTCCTGATCTTGCTCAGTCTCCTTGTAATGATACAGCAGCTTCTACTGCTACTGAAAATGTAAATTCTGGTACTGTTCAGTCTGATGATCATTCTCAATCATCTGCAACTGAATCACAGAATTCATCACAGCAACTTCCTGTTAGACCAGAAAATATTCATCCTATGATTACAAGAGCTAAAGATGGCATAGTTCAGCCACGAATTCATCCATATTTACTTCTTGTTCATCCTGAACCAAAGTCTGTGAAACAAGGCCTTCAAGATTCCAAGTGGCATTCTGCCATGAATGATGAGTTTCATGCTCTTCAGAGAACAAAACATGGACTCTGGTTCCTCTTCCTCCAAATAGAAATGCTATTGGTTGTAAATGGGTGTTCAGAGTTAAAGAAAACTCTGATGGCAGTGTAAACAAGTACAAATCTAGACTGGTGGCAAAGGGGTTTAATCAGAAGTTTGGATTTGATTTTCATGAAACCTTCTCTCCTGTGATGAAACCAGTAACAATCCGGGTGATTCTTACTCTTGCTATTACTCATAAGTGGCCCTTACAACAATTAGATGTGAATAATGCCTTCCTTAATGGTTTTTTAGAAGAGGAATTTTATATGATTCAACCTCCAGGTTTTGAGACATCTGATAAGTCTCTTGTGTGTAAGTTACATAAATCCATTCATGGTTTAAAACAAGCTCCTAGAGCTTCTTTTGAGAGGCTTAAATCCACTTTACTGCAGTTTGGTTTTATTGACATCAAGTGTGATCCATCTTTGTTCATTTACAAGACTTCATCAACAATTATTTACATCTTAGTCTATGTGGATGATATAATTGTCACAGGCAATTCATCTTCTTTAGTTGAGAAATTGAGGCAAAAGAACCAAAAGGGTGTTTTTGAAAAAAATATTTACCGATAGGGTGCGCTTTCGAAACTATTTACAAATCTGGTGCGGGAGGGCAACTAATTACAAATCTAGTGCTGTGCAACATGCC
>PYAF01001287.1:348335-392037 GCA_007407185.1 Glycine tomentella | reverse complement strand
GTGGCCTATGGGCTAGTACCAAGTCAGCACAGGACAAAATTAGAAGATCGGAGCAAGAAGTACATATTTATTGGGTATGATGAAAAATCTAAAGCATATAAATTGTTTGATCCTATTAACAAAAAAGTGGTGGTGAGTCGAGATGTTCACGTGGAGGAAACAAAGCAATGGTGCTGGAATAACCCGGTCGAAGGAGAAACTAGCTCGAAGATGGTTGTGCCTTCAATAGCAACAACAACCGAGTTCTCAGATGAAGAAATAGAGCCACAATAGCCCAAGATGAGAAGCCTGCAGGAAATATACGACAATACAAGTGAAGTTCATGTTGTATGTCTTCTGGCCGAATCTGAAGACTTGAGTTTTGAGAAAGCTGTCCAAGATGAGAAGTGGAGAACAGCCATGGAAGAGGAGATTGAGGCGATTGAACGCAACAAAACTTGGGAGCTGACCGACCTTCCTGAAGGAGCTCAATCCATTGGAGTAAGATGGGTGTACAAAAAGAAGATGAATGCTAAGGGAGAGGTTGAGCGTTATAAGGCTCGACTTGTGGTGAAAGGCTATAAACAAAAGGAGGGAATAGACTATGATGAAGTATTTGCTCCTGTCACGAGAATGGAGACAATCCGACTCCTGATCTCATTAGCTGCTCAGAACCAATGGCCGATTCTACAGATGGATGTGAAGTCAGCTTTTCTAAATGGAGTGCTGAAAGAGGAGGTGTACATCGAGCAACCACTCGGGTACATGAAGAGAGGGGATGAGAAGAAGGTGCTAAGATTGAAAAAAGCCCTCTATGGACTGAAGCAGGCTCCTCGTGCCTGGAATGAGAGAATTGACAGATATTTCAAGAAAAACGGATACGAGCAATGTCCGTACGAGCATGCCTTGTACACAAAGAAATCAGAAAAGGATATGATGGTAGTAGCTCTCTATGTTGACGACCTCATATTCATCGGAAGCAACGCGAAGATGATTAAGGAGTTCAAGGAGGTAATGAAGAAAGAATTCGAGATGACAGATCTAGGCCTGATGAAATATTTTCTTGGCTTAGAAGTGAAGCAGTCGGAGGAAGGGATTTTTATATCCCAAGAGAGGTATGCGCTTGAAATTTTAAAGAAGTTTAAAATGGAGGACTGCAACCCGGTTTCTACTCCAATGGAACCAGGTACTAAACTTTCAAAGTTTGATGGAGGAGAATGAGCTGATTCTAGGAGATATCGAAGCTTAATCGGAAGTCTGAGGTACCTTACAAGCACGAGACCCAACCTAATGCTAAGTGTTGGGATAACGAGCAGATTCATGGAGGATCCAAGCTACACACATTGGAAGGCCTTGAAGAGAATTCTGAGATATGTTCGAGGAACCCTATCACTTGGTCTTCTCTATTCAAAATCGGATGACTATCGGCTAGTGGGTTACTCTGATAGTGATTGGTGTGGTGATGTTGATGACCGGAAAAGTACTTCAGGTTATGTATTCCTACTTGGGAATACGGCTTTTACTTGGCTGTCAAAGAAGCAACCCATTGTAACTTTGTCAACCTACGAAGCTGAGTATGTGGCAGTTTCTTGGAGTGTATGTCATGCAGTTTGGCTTTCAAATCTGCTAAGGTATCTGGGAATGATCCGAGACGAAGGGACTATGATCCGAATTGATAACAAGTCGGCGATCGAGCTAGCAAAGAACCTGGTTAATCACGGAAGGAGCAAGCACATTGATGTCCGATTTCATTTCATCCGAGAACAAGTCAGAGAAGGAAAGGTCGAGTTGGAGCATGTTGAAAGCCGAGCTCAAGCCGCGGACGTATTCACCAAGCCACTACCGACCACACTGCTGGAGAATTGTAAACGGTTGATTGGAATGAGAGATGGGAAGAGTATTTAAGTTTAAGGGGGAGATTTGTTATAAAACTTAAATTAGCAGTTTTTGTCTTTTGGTATTCCTAAAATAACATTAATGGCAATTAAGGAATGAGTGGCGTAACAGCAAAATATGAGTGGCCAAGTTATTTAATAGGTGTAACAGCAGAATATGAGTGGCCAAACTATTTAATAGGCTTTATGATTTAATTTCTGAGGAGGCAAACATTTGTCTATATATGGCTGGAACAATTCATGTGTTATATAGCAAAAGGAATATAGAGAGAGTAATAAAACAAGAGTTTTCCATATTCACTTTTGTTATCATTTTCTCTCCCTCACTGATTATCCAGTTTTCAGCCAGTAATTGTTTCTCTGCCGAAAAATCTATGGAATCCTGCACAACACTCCGCACTCCGTTCATCAAATCACCAGCACCTTTTGTACCAGATTGTATAGATGACAAATCATTCTGAAACAATGAGTCAACACATTTTCGGTCAGCCAATGGCCCATCTCTTGACATTGTATGGAGTTTGATACCATTTCTATTCATGATTCAATGTGTATTGACTTACTGTTGATGACATCAGAGAATTCATCCCTCCATGTCCATGATTAATATCTGACGTGGGTTTTACATTCTTAATATCAGATGTATCAGCAAGTGGACCTTTTGAATGACCAATTTCACGGGAGGTTGGTTCATCATTAGAAATTAATGTTGAGTTAGGCTGCTCGGCAGAACCAGTTCCAGAATATTCAAGGGGTGCATCACCTACGTAATTTATATCAAGAAAATGGACAAATTGGAGACAGAAAGATTTCATAACAAAAAGTTTCAAACTGAAGTGAGCATTCACTGCAAACTAAATGCATGGTTTCCAACCATATTTCTCAGTTTTACATTTTATATGGCTCAACTATTCAAGAAAATGTTGGAAAGGAAAATATGAGAAACTCTATTAATAGGAGATTCAACCGGGATGTAAACCACAAGGAGTGTAGAGAATTTGAAATGCTTCAGAAACAGGTTTCAGTTAGCTCAAATATAAGATTTAAATAAATATATAAACTTATAATGTTATCCATTTTCCATTGTAAAAATATCTTCACAAATGACTAACAAAATACTATTATTGCAAACCTCAAACATGATATGAATTAAGACTCAAACAATTATAACAGTAGCATAGTTAGGGTGGAAGCCCCACAGCACACCCCTTGGTGGGGGACAATCTTCAAATAAGCATCATTGTAAAAGTGACTTCTCTTATAAGTATCAATATAATAAAAATTATTAAAAAAAATTGCTTACTAGTTTTTGCACCCTTCTTCCAAGGAAATAGAGATATGAGCCAATTTGCATTGGAGCCTTGTGGAATTGAAGGATTCTGCAAATTGCTTGCAGGTATACTTGGTAGATTTCGTGCACTTTCACTCTTACTAGCACCATCCAAACGGAACCTATCAAAACATTTTCCTATCCAGATTGACGAGATTAAGTTCACATAGATGACAAGCATATAATCATCACAGATAAATCAAGATATGTCAAAAGAAAACTTCTAGTTTGTACTAGTGTGTTTGGATTGAAAATTTTAATTGGAGAAAGTAATTTATTAGGGGATTTAAAATTCTTCAATTTAAAATTCACTGTTTGGATATTTTTATACGAGGAATTTAAATTTTTGAAATTTTAAAACAGAATTTTAAATAACTAAAATTGTGAAATTTGAATTTCCCTCTAAAAGTTGAGAAATTGAAATTCTCTTCTTTTTTAGAAGTTCTAAATGCACAATTTTTTGCTCCGTCTCAATCATCGATGTACTCCGACCTCCGCTACTCTCAAGACACCATCCATCTTACGTGTTTTTTCCGTGAATAAGGTTCTAAATTTTAAAAATGAAGAAATTCAATTTCTTTATCCAAACACAAAATTTTAAAAATAAAAAAATTTTAATTGATGCATTTTAATTTCCTGAATTTTTTAGTGATATAAAAAATTTGTTAGTCTTCACCTAATAGCGTAACCTTTAGGTTGAGTTGGTACTTGACAATGGCCTTCAAGCATATCAGAAAACATATGAATGTTTAATTCATAATCAGATCTCTTTAAATGGCATACTTTTATGCGTCTAAGTTAACAGTAAAGCTTCCTTGAAATTACATGTTTAAGTCATTAAACCTAAAGAAGTTCAGATTCCCTCCTATTGTTATTACCTTCTCAGAAGTTTTATTCTATTTTTGAAGATTGGCATGTCCTTGAAATGCTTTGATCACAGAAACGGTAACCCACTTACCACTAGGAATAAAGAAGCTGAGGCATGCTAAACATCTGAAAACTTCTGGTTCTCCATGAGGTTGATTATTATCAGCAGATGGCTCTGGACTAACAATATCAGGTTCAAGCGTTACATTTGCATGAACACCTTGCTTGGCTTCAGGTTGTGCAGAACTATCTAGCAGCTCTGAGCTGCCTCTAGTCTGTAACTCATCACACTTGGCTTCATTGTCTAATTTATGAGTATTCTCCGGCTTATCACGCTTGGATTTGCCGCCTGATTTTTTAGTGCTCCTTTTTCTTTTTTTGAGGATAACCCTTTTAGTAATGCAAGAACTGCAGTTAGGACAGAACAAGTCATGCGTCTCTTGTTTTGCCAATACTGCCTCAACATCAAATTCTTCCAGTTGCGGATCAATCTCTTCTATCAGGTTAGGAGCTTCCTTTGTACTAGTTTCTTCAGGAAAACTTGTAACAGCTGTAGCTTGTATGTCAGACGAATTATGTAAATGGGATATTTCTGTAACGGAAGGGAGCTTGTCAATACATTGATTGGTGATTTCACTGCACAGACTATTTTGAACAAGTGACTGATCCGCTTGTACATCAAAGTCTCTCTCCCCCAGATTTGTTGGATGGACAGACCAAGAAGCATCACCATTTTGAACTAAATTAACTTCATCATCTGCAAGATGGCACATATAACCATTTCAATACCAAATAGCAAACAGAAAATAAAAACTAGGATCACATTACTATAAATGCTCAAAATGAGTTTCAAAGACACGGCTATTACAGATTCCTCTATGCTATACATACAGAGCTAACATTATATTGCAAATCACTATAGAGAATCCATCCCATTGAAAGACTATTCAACTATGCTGGTCAGATCAGAACGGCCAATGTGTGTTCTAGAAACTTGGCATCTACTGACCTTTAGTATCACAAACAAAACATGGTCCATGTTGAATCATAGTTTTGACAGTCATCAAGTCAGGGTAACCCTTAAGATTCCAATTTGGCACAGTCCAAGAACTGTCAAATCGCTTGGTCCATGTGCAGTGGTGACATTTCCACATTCCTTCAAGCATAAAAAAGTGACAACGTGTTTACTAAACATCAGAAAATAAAAAACTAATTCCCAGAAATTTGATAAAAGAAAAACATTCCAGCCAAGCATAATTTGTGTCATTTTTTGGGTTAGTTCCAGTTAACTTGTGTATACTTGGTATATCTTTGTTCACAAGTTATTGGTACTCATGAGACAAGCTAGGAAAGGCAATTTGAGGTCCACAACACCAATATGGATCAAGTACTGCCTTCAACTACCCAGACACAGACTAATGTTAACCTAAACCCTGGAAAGAGACAGAACTTCAGAACAACTAGACTAGGACTTAGGTTTTAAAAACAGATATGCAACTGCGTTTTTGGCCGCAAAGTCAAGGTTTTTGGAGTCACCATGACCATAATTACAGCTGCATCAGCGGTATTTATTCACAATTTCCCAAGACATCAAAGATTGCACCTATGACTGCAACCACAATTTAAAACCTTGCTATAACTAATGCACACATTACAATTCACACCACAACTTGGTAACATAATTTGAAGAAAAGCATTGGGAATGAAAGTGATGCAGCAATAAACACTCAACAGTGATTTATTGAAAAACGTATTAAACAATTTAGCGAGCCAAAAGAGGACTGCACTCTATCAACCAAAAAACTGATCCTTTCTCAAAATAGGATGCTATAGTACAGAAACAGAAAGAAACTTTAGAGAGAGAGGTACCTTGTTGTTCATCAAAGTAAACACTGTTCTTATTCTGTGACACAACAACACCAGTTATGGCCTCTCCATTTCTTTCTGCTCCTGCAAATTCTGCCACTTGTGCAAGCCCAACAGCTGCATAATCTACTATATCACCATTAACATGGTTGCAATTTTCACCAACATCTCCTCTTTCTGCAAGTTCTTCCACTTTCTGAACAGGAGATCCATCTGGGGGGGCTACTGAATAAATTCCATTACTATGCTCACTGCCATTGCTACTAGAAGAAGAGGAGGAGGAGGATGTAAATGTTACTTCCTCCATAATAAGATTGTCCTTGTTATGTGACACAGGTTGCTTTCTTATCAAGGCATCATCTTCCATAATTTCTTCTCCTTCTTCTTCATCATGAGGATGCACTATCCATTGATGTCCTTCTTGTTCCATTGATGGTGGCTACCCCAGAAGGAAACAGACACAGAAACTATGGCAAGATTAGATTTTTTTGGGAGAAGCAAAGGTGTTGTTGGGTGGAAATTTAAAGGCTTCCTAACTCTGAGAGTTGAGTCTTTTGCATTAATGCTAGACTGCAACCCCTTCCAACCACAACCCGCAAGGAAAATGAAGGTATAAAATATTGCTCGAGTCTTGAAGAAAAATATAATCAGTGTCCATGTCAACTTGTTTTAAGCCGAGAACAAAACATAAGAATTTTACTAGAAATGTTCCTTTCTTATCATAATTTAGTATTATTTAATTACAAATTATTAATTTCTACAATTATTAGCATATTTAAAATCATTTTAATCACTATTGAGCATATACAGATAAATTAACACGAAGTTATTTTAATTTAACAACTAGTATTGAGCATGAGATCCAGAAACATAATCGCTTTTTCGAACTAGAATTTATTGCTTGTAATTGTAACTTTTCTATCCAATTACTCAATTGGAACAAGATTTCCTTTCATAAAAAATGTGATGTTAAATAAATAAAAAATTTAATTAGTTGGCAGGGTATTTACAGGTACACAATCCATGAACTTTGTTCCTACTGAAAATCTGTTTTTTCTGATTTTATCTGAACATTAAACAAAACTGTTCAGATGGTAATGGGACCGGCTAGGATCTCCATGACCATGACCTTAATAGTAAACTAAGAAACGATTGTCTTTTTAGAGTGATTTGGTTGAAGATAGAAAAATACTATTCAATAAAAAAAAAATACTGCTGATTTCACATTTTTTTTATTTTAATTTAAATATTTCTTTTTTATTTTTTTCATTCTTTCCCTTTTCAAACAATCAAACAGACTTTTAGTTTCCATTAAATGTGGGTGTTTTAAAACTCTAAAATAATTATTTCTTATTCAAATAATTCAAATTTTAAAATTTTATAGTAAAAAAAATTAGAAAACATTATTTTATAAATTTTTATTGAATCTTAAGGTTTATCTTGACTTTTGAGTCTTAGACTTTTTAAAATTTAACTCACTTAAACTTTTTGGTATTAAAAAATAGAAAAGATTGAAAAAAAATTAAAAGTTTTATGAGGTGAGATTATTTTTTTTTACTGAAATATGAGATTAAAATTTAATGAGTGAAAAATTATATACTTTTTATTTTGGATAAAATTTAGTGGTATAGTTGGTTAATTCTGGATTAAAAAAGGGTTTAAGTATTTCAATTATTTTAATTAGTAAAAAATTGAATAAAATAAGAAGTTGAAATATTTTTAATAGGAAAATACAAATAAAAGGATCAAATTTATTTAATTCTAAAAACACAAAAAAAAACTTAATTAAATAAAATAAATAAATATAAAATGTAATCAATGAAATCAAAATTTAAAACTATTTGAATGTAATTAATTAAAAAATAGTGTTGAAGAAAAATGGAAATCTATAGAATAAATCAATAATGGAAAAGGATATATATATATATATATATATATATATATCCTCAAAATTCTCCTCTATCTCTCTCTTATAAATTTTTGTTTTACTGTACTAACTACCATAATGTACAATGTACATTATGAAAACAAAGCTGCATTCATACACCAACAAGATGATAATCATGTTTGAAGTGGAAACTCACGTCTGCCTAAGCAAAGTAAGCATTAAGCATCAAGATCTTGTAACTATTGTTGTTGTCCACAAACCACAACAAAACATCCCAACTAACAAACACAGCCGTAAAACTTTAATTCAGTGGAAACGTGACAGCTAGAAAATGTTGTACCAAATACTAATGATTTCATGACATGAAGGTATAATAATAAATAAATAAATAAAATAAATTATGTAACCTTCAAGTGGAAGTGGGGTTCACCTGGGTGCTACTTCTAAAATACTTCGAAATAAATTCTAAAATTAGATATAAAATTCTTAAATTTTGATTTTATTTTTTAATAAAAATTTACTTAACTTTTGCGCTTCATTAATTTAATACATGTAAAAATAGTATTTATCGTTAACTGTGTGTCGTTAATTGTTAACATAATGTTGGCATGATTAATGAAGTATCATATCATTTCTTAAACTAATAATATATATATATATATCTATATATATATATTCTTGAAAATTATTAAATTTCAATTTTGGTTCCTATTTTTTTCATATCAATTCTTATCTAATCTAAAATGTTCGATTTCAATTCTTATTAATTGTTAATTATTAATGGAGTTTAAGAGGTCCACGTGAATACTCTATATATATTACTAAGTATGTCAATACATATGAGGTCATCCTTTTGAATTTACATGACTAAGCAAACATTTCTCCACCCTAATCATCAAACTCAACCCTATCAATGCTAGCGTAATGTTGTCTTTTTAGAGGTAAATGAAATCTGTTACATCATCATATATGCGACACCCTTCTTTAGTATTTATCTTTTATTACACTCATGGCTATATAAAATACTTCTATCTTACGCTCTTGTGACTAATCAATTTGTTTTGACTAAATTTTCTTTATGAAGTTACAGTCTATAAAATAAATGAACCTAATTAGAGTCACAAATTGTGGATATTACTAGTTGTGAACATTTCAAGTGAATCAAGGATAAAGAAATAAGGACAAAAATTAAAATTTGCTACTTTTAAAGAGTAAAACATTTCTTTAATTCTTAAAAAAAAAACACTTATTTAATCCTCTACATTATCATATTTGATCGATGATGTACCCTAGCCTTTATTAGTCACGTGAATATTATATTATTGTGTGATAAAGATCACTTTTACATATGCTAAAATTAATAATATACCACCAATTAATTCACGTGATATTGAATTTAGTTTCCATAAAATATTCAATTTAGTTCTCATAAATAAATAATGTATCAGATTCAAACATTATAAATAAAAATAATAATTAAATTTTTTTTACTAAAAGTGTTAAAAGTGATCAATCAGATATTATGATAGATATTAAACATTAATAAAGTGGATAGATCTTCGTATCAATAACATAATAATAATAAGATTAAATTCAAATAAAAAATCATTAAATTTTAAAAAAATTGTAGTAACTAAAATAAAGTCTCATGGTTGACTTGGCTTTTATTATGTAATCCATATTCCATAAGACCATACCCTTGAGAGTGGGGCATTGGTGGGGTTCACATGGTGCTGCTTTAAAAATAATAGCAGTAGTACTTTGTAGTAATAAATTTTAATAAATAAAAGTTGGCATATTTGGCTGTCGTGTGATTCGGATCCTCAAGAATTGGTCGTTGGATGCGGCAAAGTTGAGAGATAACGTACGTACGCGGGCCATGAAATGAAGGATTTTGGTATTTGGGTTTGGATCAAATAAGATTCAGACAAATTATTCTAGTTTGGTTGTTGGTTTTGAATTTGACGTCATTGTCACTTTTAAACCAATATGCTACATTATCTCATGTGAGATTGAGATATGACCAAATACATGCTGAATTTCATTGTCCATAAAACATGGAAACTAATCTATTCACTTTGTCAGCACTCTTCCCTCGTTTATTTCAATACCATTACCAGCAATAAAATACTAGTGTGAATGTATCCATGGCTATTCACATGGCGTTTTATTTAATAAATATAATGTATATATTAAATTTATTAAATATTGTAGTCACATATGTTATTAAATATAAGTTTGAAATTTCTTTTTTTTTTAACGAGAAAATATCACTACAAAAAAAAATCGGTATTTCCGATGGTCGAAAATCCAAAAAATTCGTCGGTAATCATGAATTTCCGACGGACAAAAATTTATCGGTAAAACGGTTGTTGGAAATTTAACCAATGGATTTTTGTGTCCGTCGGTAATTTCCGACGGCCAATTCCGTTCGGTAATTTCCGACGGATACTCCCGTCGGTAATTTTCGACGAATTTTTCCGTCGGAAATGGTCGTCGGAAATTTCCGACTGATTTTTCGGTCGGAAATAGTCGTCGGAAATTACGAACGATTTTACGACGGATATTTCCGTCGATAATTTATGTTCACATACAATAATTGAATTTGTTTTAGGAATTTTTTTTATTTTTCATATTATATAACATAATTATAAAATAAACACATATTTTAATATGAAAGTCAAGAATTCATACATTGAACAAAAATGTTTTAACAAAGTAAATTAAGTTTACAATAAAATTAAAATAAAAGCACAATGTTCAACATCTAATTAGTCATTTAGTGTTCTGAATTCAATAATCAAAATAGTCATTATCCTGGTTGGGTTGCTGCTCATGAAGTTGTTGTTGGTCATTTGCTGATTGATCATTGTTTTGTTGTTGGTCATCATGTTATGGATCATGTTGTTGGTGTTGTTGTTGATCGGCCAGTTTTTGTTGCTACTGCATAATGTTATGAGCTTCTAGAGGTAGAAACTGAAATGCAACTGATTGAAATACTCGCATTTGTTCCGTTGATTGATGCAACACCTCCTTTGATTGATGTAACTCCTCATTTGATTGACGAAACTCCTCCTTTATTTGAATAATTTCCGCTGAGTCATAGGCATGGCTAGAAGATCCTTGCAAGTTTTGCATGAATGTGTCATCTCCACATTTATAAGAATGAGCAAGATCACCAGTACCGTAAAGATGTCCCTTACGCATAGGTCTAGCTGCTGCAATCCAATACTGAGTCCTTAGTCTTTGTTCTTCAGCAGCGTCCAACGGAGTCATTTCAGAATCACCAACACTAGATTGAACATCAGACCTAGCTTGAGATAATCTAGCCTCAAAATTTTCCTGTCATTGATAAAGAGTTATTATTTGGAAAAATTAAGAAAAATTAATGTTTAAATAAAAAAATCATGGCAAATTATCATCTCACATGTGTCTGCCTAGATCTATCATCGACAAATTCACCAATATCTTTCTGTAAATGTGTTTGTTGGAAAATCTCATCAATGTATGCAGATCGACCAAGTTCCTGAGACTAATTACAAACATTACAACAAAAAAGTTACATAACCATATAATCAATAAAGTACAAAAAAATTTCAAATGATGTGTTGTAAAATTATCTTACCAAGCGAATAGCATGATCCGGCAAGCTAATAGAACCACCTGTGTGCATACAACCACCCTTTTCAGATGCTCGATTTTTTTTCGCCTTTTCACACTTAGAACGATAATCGGGTGCATTCCAATGTGATAATAGCTCATTCCAGACACGATCTCCAATCCAATATGACCTTTTATTTTCATTGCGAGCATCGCTGAACATCTCAGAAAGCCTATGAGAGGCTTTTGAGTGATAAACTTTTTTAATTTCATTCTCTTCCTCTGGTCTCCAAGCTAATTTCCTCTAAAGTAATTACACAAACTTATGATATTTAATACAAATACATCAACATCAATAATAGTACAAACAAAACGATAAAAGTAATCCAAATATATTATTAGTTGGAACTAATTAACCATGAAGGTTTTTGAATATCAAGCACAATTATCAACAAACATTTAAATGACTTAATCAACAACAGCATAACTCAATTTAAACGATAAAAAATCCGAAATCATAAATGTCATGTACGGCATTGAAATTAGTACAAGTGGGGGTTATATTACCTTAAATCTACATCTAATTTAAATTATAATATTGTTTTTTTACAAATCACATGTATCATATACAAAAAGAAATCTTACTTGAGTCAAGTAAAATAATTGTAGACAATACACTTTGAGAAAAAGAATTATGCATATTATAAAAAAATTTACACAATCATCTAAGTACAACCCATCGTATATAATAAGTTTGTTAACTTTTAAAATAATTATCTTAAAATTTAAAATGTGACTTTATGATTAGATGACCATATAAAACTGATTTATATTGTCAGTGTATAAATATTTAAACTCATAAAATTTTCATCCAAATATTTAACATATCTTATAAGTTATGAGAAATATCCAGGTAATTCAACAAAAAAGAAACATATCTTACGAGAATGACAATAGTAAAAATACGAATAACATATCTTAATTGTTAAATTAAATTAGAATATTAGATAAGTGGAATTAAAAGACTCATTTACAAATCACTATTATCAGTATTGTTATCGTTGTCATCTCTATTAATATCATAGTCAATGCATCATCAAAATTACCACTTAAAAATGGCAACAACACAATAGTGGTGATGACTACAAGAATGATGACGAAAATAATGATGATAGTTATGGCTATAAATAGGTCTTAATCTAAATCATTTAATTTAATCTAATCACCAAATTCAATTCAGTTATTCTCATTTTCTTCTCAAAAGATTATTCTTACATGAAACGCCCCCATTCCCGCATATTATGTTTGGCAAAGTAAATTAGAACTAAAAATGTTAACTAAAAGTTAATTTTTAGCTAAAATCTATTTAATTAATCAATTTCTTAATAATATTAAATTAATTTATTAAACAATAAATACTTGGTTAAATTAGTCATTGAATTGACTAATAAATATAAAAGAACAAGTTTACATTTACATTATATTTTTTTATATTCAAATAAACTTGTGTAACATAAAGATATTACATCTAATAAGTATTAAGCAAAATAGTTTCTCATTAATAAAAAAGTAAGATAGTTACATAAAGATAAACACAATGATTTTCCAAAAAAAAAAAACTTGTAAATTTAGCTAATAAAATACAAATTAACTGAAATAACTTCTCAAACGAACTCATTTTTATTTCAAATTGAGGCATTAAGCACATGATGTAACATCGAGCCATTAAGTATATTATCTCCTCTACAAATTAAGACCGCAAAAGTTTGATGAAACATTATTATTTCTGGTTGAGATATTTATTTCTCACCCATCCCCTTTCCACATACATTTAATTAGGGAGTGTATGAATTGTGAAGTACTCTTTGCATTCTATTTTATCTGTGTACTGTGTAGAAACCTGCAGAGTTTGATCAAGTTTGATGGAACATTATTGTTTCTGGTTGAGATATTTCTTTCTCACCCAACCCGTTTACACATGCATTTAGCTAGGGAGTCTGTCACGTACTTTTTCCAATTCTATATTATTTGTTGCACTATAAGTTAGTGAAATTAAGAAAAAACATGAGACCCCTTCAGTCTTCAGATAATATTGATTATATGTGAAAACTTGCATTTAACTAGATTTTATTATTTATTGAAATGGGAGTTTAATTTTTATGCCTTATTTGTATAAAAAATTTATTCTGTTAACCAATAAAAAATAATTTACAATATATTTCTTAAAATAATTATTATAAAAGTACACAAACATACTATATAGCAATTTATTATTAAATAATTAGTGTAAAAATTAGTTATACTGTTTGTACATATAATATCTACTTATTGAAATAGTCCACAAAATTATTAACACATAATATTTTCTCTCACTTATTTATATGTAGGTAAATGTTTTTTTTTTAAAAAAAAAAACAAGTAATAGTTCTTCAATTTAATTTAAAAGAAGCGATAAATACAACAATATTATTTTTTCCAAAGAAAATATATATAAAAGGAAGAGATAGAATAGCTTCCCTCCCTCATCATCGATCGTTATATTTTTCTAATGCTGCTCAGGTTGGCCATCACATTACGAAGCCATGAGATGGAGAAATTTATAAAAGTTTTATAATCAATTACTAAATCATGTATAATTATATAGATAGTCGGTGAATTGTAAATACTAATTTAATTGATTACAAATCAATTCTTAGCTGTTAAGAGCATTGTTTTGTAAGTACCACTATATAGTAGAATTTCTGCATCATAACTGTCTCCATCTCTTCTAGAGTTGGACTCCTTAATCCCATACAATATTTGGTTATTTCATGAGTTGTCACAAATTGGTTTCATTACAATATTTTCATAAGTGGAAACAGGAAAGTGATAGCAACTTAAAGCGCCATGTTTTAAAACCCAAATACACCCGCTCGACAGCGAACTAGATGTCTGATTAAGTGGGGTTGATTATTACATCGGTCCTTTAATCGTTTCAGTTTGATTCGGTTTGATCCAACAGATTCAATAATTGAAACGATAATTCGGTTCAGTTGAATCAATGAATCAATATGATTGAATTGGTTGAATTAAAATTTATTATTTTAATATAAAATTTAATGAAAATATTAAAAATATGATGATCCACTAAAAAATTGAAACAAAGACATTAATTCATTTAATGGATCAACTTATCATCGAACTTTCATGATTAATTATATTTTTTATTTGATTCTTTTTTATTTGTAGGAGTCTAAGATAGTTATTCGAAGTTTACAACAATTCAACTAATTGAACTAGACTTGTAACTTTTACTTTTGTATCCTTATAACTTTAAATTTCAAAAGAGGAGAGGGATTTTAAAAATAAATTTACTTTTGAATCCTTATAACTTTAAATTTCAAAAATAAGGAGAGATATTTTAGACATTTCAATTGAAATGTTTTAAATCTTTTCCCCTTCTCCAAATCTTCCAATGTTGAAGGAAAGCTAAAATTAGACGAGGAGAAATTTTACTTCCCTCCGTTGCTGTTTTCCCACCTCTTAAATTTTTTTTTTGAACTAAACAATCTCTATTTCCTTTCAATTAAACTCTGTGTTAACAAAGAGATCCAGATAGTATACACAGAATTAAATCACTCGTATTTGATTGCTAACCATAATTAATAACTTTCACATATAGAAACTAATCAAGTTTACATAATCTCAAATAATGTACTAATAATTTCTCTTAAGATTTAGTTGAAAGCCCACATGTTCTAGCCTTACCATTTGCGCAATTGCAGAGGCTAGCAAGGAAGCTATGTGGTTAGTGGGGCTAGTGAAAGAGCTAGGCATCATGAGAAAGGTGGAGTTTAGTTGCATTGTGATAGCCAGAGTGTTGTTAACTTGGCAAAGAATCAAGTGTATTATGCTAAAACCAAGCATATTAATGTGAGGTTCCACAAGATCAGGAAGTTGATGACATCTGGTCAGATTTTGCTTAGGAAGGTTCACACATCAGATAATGCAACTGATATGTTAACCAAGATAGTCATAACTGACAAGTTCAAGCATTGCTTGAACTTGTTGAATGTTGTTGAGTGCTAGACGTAACAGGACCCCTAACCCAGGAGACCGAGGTGAATTTATTATTTATCTTTCATAAGGCTAAATATTCGTCAAGGTGGAGATTGTTGTACATGACTCATTTTATGGATCGGACAAAATGATAGAATAGAGCATAAAGGTCACCTATTGTTAGGTATGCGTAATATTATACACTGTGATGTAACCCTATTGTTTATGTTTATGAATAAGAAATAGAAACGGTCACTCTGCTCCCGAGGATATAGGCAGATTTGTTGAACCTCGTTAAATATCTTGTATTTGCTTATGTGTGTGATTTCTACTCCTGAGGGTTTATTATTTATCTTCCACAGGGATAAATATTCATCAAGGTGGAGATTGTTGTGCATGACTCATATTTTATGGGTCAGGAAAAATGATAGAATAGACGTAAAGGACATTTGTTGTTGGGTTACAAAGTGGGTTGGGGTGCGGGTAAAGTCCGCTGTATGCACAATATTATATATTGTAATGTAACCCTATTGTTTATGTTTATGAATAAGAAATAAAAATAGTCACTCTGCTCTCGAGAGTGTAGACACACTTGTCGAACCTCGTTAAATCTCTTGTGTTTGCGATGTGTGTGTGATTTCTCTCATACCCTTTAGAATTTCGGTTGTTATTGATAACAACTTTTATTAAAGGTTTTCCTGACGGTAGGTCCAGGTGGCAAGCCCCGTGGTTGAGCAGCGGTGAAAGTGTCTAGAGTATGTGGGCTCTAGTGGCCACCATGAAAATGACTTCTGCTCAAGGGAAAGACTATCATGTGGAAGAGACTCATACTTGAGGAGGAGGAGATTGTTGGGGTATAAGTATGAGATGAAGTCTCACATCATGTAGGAATAGGAAAGTTAAATACCATATAAGTGAAGACAAAACCCATAAACTTAAGTCTTAAGATTTTGAGTTAAGGTGTGGTGTCAAGTTCATTTATATGATACAACAGGTTATTTTTGAATCCTTATAACTTTAAATTTTAAAAATAAGGAGAGATATTTTAGTCATTTCAATTAAAATGTTTTAAATCTTTTCCCCTTCTCCAAATCTTATAATGTTGAAGGAAAACTAAAATTAGATGAGAAGAAATTTGGGGGCTAGGAGTGAGAGATGTGTCTCTTTTCAACAAGGCTCTTGTGGGAAAATGGGGGTGGCGGTTATTGGAGGAGGAAAGCTCCTTGTGGACTAAGGTAGTGAGGGCTACATATACCTTTTCTTCAACAAAACCATAATTCTTCTCATCGGTTAGAATCTTTGTGGTGGATGTCATTAATTAAAGTTTAATTGTTTTAGGGAGGGAGACGGAGTTTGTTTTAAAAATAACATATATAGCTAGGGTGGTGGGTAATGGGCTATGAACGATGTTTTGGGAACATTGTTGGATAGGGGAAAGGCCTTTCAGTGAGGATTTTCCTAGGCTTTATTCTATCTCCTTAAATAGAGGGCAGAAGATATGTGAAGTGGGTGAGTGTGGTAACGGTCTTTGGTCATGGAATCTTAGCTGGAAAAGGGCACTTTTTGAGTGCGAGAAAGAATTGTTGTACAGGCTTATACAAAAAACTTATTTGGTTGCTGAAGTTTATGGCTCATTGATATGGAAACAACGAGCCATGCTATCTTTACTTGTGGGTTCGCGTACCAAGCTTGGATGCTTTTCTTTGGTGCTTCCAGTAGGGTCCAGCCACTCACTGGTGGCAACATTGTGCCATGATATCAGTCTCAGGTCGGAGGAAACGATGGTGTCTGGTTTGGATTTCTGCGGCATGGATGATTTGGAAGACAAAGAATAATGCTATTGTCTTCGACAATGCAAATATAGCCTTGCATGGGGTAGGTGTGGGAACTAATGTTCTCTTATGAAACTCTGGTGGCATTGGTTATGTGGTATTTTGGAATCTTGTCTTCTGAAATATTTAATAACCGATTTGCTTGAGGCCACCTGTTTTGTGGGCTCACTGTGATAACTGATAACTAGGAGTATGTTTTATACTTCTACGTTAGCAATAAAATTCTTTGGCTGTTTCCAAAAAATGTTTAAATTCTATCTTTATTTCTATTTGTATACCAAAACACAAGTAAAAAAGCGTTTTAATGCTACTAATTTTAACTTATTTATATTAATATGGTGTCACATGATTACCGAATAATTTTAAAGTCTTTAAGCATGTGGTTTAAAGTTTGGTTCTCAATCAATAGCCCAAAAGATTTATTTATCCATGACTTTTAGTGTTCACCCAAAAAATTTGACCTATTTATTTCATTTAATTTTATTTACAAACATATTTCTCTTCCTCGTTTTGTGTTCAAATAATTAATTAACTTGTGCATTATACATGGAAACAAATAATGTTATTAATGAGAACAATCTTATAAATCACCAATGTAAAAGAATGAATTTTATACATTTTTAGAACATATATTCTAGACTATCTTAATATATAGTTTTTTTTTATTTGTAAAAATCGAGAATAAATATTAGATTTATAAAATTTATATAGAATGTTCAATCAATTGAATTCAATTCCCTTATATCTTAATTTATCGTTTGATAAGTGATTGAAAATTCTGTCTCTTATATTAATACTTTAACATAACATTGATGTCTGTTGAACATTATGTGCTAACTCTATTTGATTTCAAACTGTTAATTATCATCATTGTGTTCATAACTAGGAAGGAATTAGTATTGTCATTTGGTTTCCAATCATCTGTGCTGGGTACACACGTATGGTTCAAGTGTCACGTGCCTCTAGAAAGCATAAATAAAAGGCTAAACAACCACAATAACTCAAGGGAAAATCTCCTAAATTGAAATCCTATACTTCTGAGAAAAACTGTAAAGTATATACTTTAAAAAAATTAAAACTGTAAACTATATACACAAAAGTAACATTGTATATATTTAAATTTTTTTAAATGACTAAATCAAAATATAATATAATCTAAATTAACTTTGATTGTGAAAGCATAAACTAATGCCCCAATAATAATCAGTGTAGACCATGGTCGAGAGGGTGCTTGTAGATTGTAGAATCAGTTAGCAAGGCCGTATCTTCATACCCTCAGTTGCTTCCTTTATTGGCTCCAATTCTAGTTCCAATATTAACTAGGTGTTTGCAGTTGGATTTGGTTCAATTTTTCATAAAAAGTTATATGAATTATATTTATTGTAAAATATATGTGATTCAATTTGATTCTATTTAAAATAAAATTCAAACAAAATCAAATCAATATTTTACAATTCGATTTGATTTAATTTTTACAATTTTTACTAAAATATTATTATATTAAAAATTATATACTTTTTTTTATATTTTAAATTAAATAACATTAAAAATTGCTAATAATATTCTTTCAAATTTATTAATATGTTAAACCTTCTACAATAAAAATCTATAAAATTTTCATATTTTAAACCAAACATTTTAAAAAAAGTCATTTGAAAAAAAAGTGATATACATTATTTAAATTTCATATACATAATATTCCAAAAGACTATGAAACTAAAATGATATATACATAAAACATATAACACTAAAATAATATAAATATTATGATTTAGTTCGATTTAAAAAACACAAACCTCAAATCAAACCAAATCGATCAGTTTGAAAAAAAAATTATCCAAACAAATCCAAAAAGATTCAATTTAGTTCGATTATCAATTTTTTTAACGGTTTTCGATTTTTATTTTAAATATGTTTGGATTTGAACACCCATGATATTAACTACTGGTCTCGGCAATGCATATTGAATATCTTGAAATGTAACAGCACGAAGAGATTTAAACTTTTACTAGGGAAAATAAATGTTTTCATTAATTTGAATGATTTTAGTTTTAAAAAATGTAAGTATAAACGTTGATACAAGTATTAACAGCAGTTAATCAATTAATAAATGAGCTTAATCAAGTAACCAAAGCAATAACTTCTTGTAACTTAATCAGTTGATTTGAGTTCATTTTCTTTCATTCTGACACATCTTCAAGCACCAAATATGACCTCATCCGAATTAACCATACCCAAGGTTATCAAATCAAGATGCAAAGCAAAGCCATTCACTTTAAACTATCCACTTCCTAATTGTCAAACAAAGCCATTCACTTTAAAATTTCACAACATATGCTACACTAACTGTCTTGATTCTCCTTGTGATACAACTCAGCACCTTAGATACTTTAACAGTTATTATTGTGAAATGTGATACCTCCCTTTGGCATGTGGTTCCCTTCATGACATTCTCCTTTACCTCATGCTGTACCCTTTGTGACCCTGTTCCCCTATAACAGTTCCCCATATTTGTTCGTGAACATTAGATGCACTGTGTAGCAAAACTGTTCCACTTGAAACTCCTTTCATTTAACAATTTAAGCTTACAAGACTATTCAATTTCTTTCACAATGATAGGTGAAAGAAAAGAAAAAAGAAAAAAAATAAAGAATCGTTGAATCATGTGATTCGTTTTGATGATAGGAAATTGCACCGATTCATTAATGGATTGTAAAATTCAAAGTCATTTAAGGTTTATCTTATGATACGAATCAATAGGTAGCCAAAATTACCAAATCATATCAAATTGTAAGATTCAAATCGTGAATCATAATATTCGAATAACTATGATCATAGTTAATGTGTTGTTTCATCTTGAAACATCAACAAACATAAGAATGACCTCATCCTATATTCATATATGTTTTGAAAATGAACTGCATTTCCGAATCAATCTAGATATGACTAAAAAAAGGCAACAGAAGTTATTCTAGTACTAAAAAGTGTAGGACGCAAGTCTAAAATCTCTTAACACCTAAATGTAAATTCAATAAAACTGCATACAATTGAAACCTCCTTTCTTTCCCCACACTGGTTCAGAATCTACCGTGAAATTGCAACTAAAACCCAAGTCTGATGTGTTTCATCTGCATATATGTTACATGGATCACTGTTGCATTGGTTGGCCCAAGACAATTAGGGAAAGGAGCATATAAAAGGCCATCGAAGAGGAATATTAACCATGAAGCAGAAGATACGTGGTGAATTAAAATCCTGCTATAGAGATTACAATTTCAACAAAATCTTACTAACAAGCAACTTGATATGTTTTTTTATATGCTTTTCCACATGACTATGATAACAATTTATACTTTCATTTTACTAACATAATTATTCAAAATATACACATTTTATACTTTCATCCAATTATGTATAGTATTTTTTTTTTAACTTTGATAATAATTTCTTAAATTTTGAATCTGCCAATGTAGTGCATAAAATTAAACTTTTATAATTAATATGCAATAATTTCAAGATATTAATCAGCCAATATAAACAAATAATCAGTGACTGATTATCTTAAAGAAACCAATATACATTTCAAGCAGTGTTTGCCTGCATGCATCTTTACAAAGAAATTCAACAACCTTTCTTTCAAAACACCAGCAACATTCTTTTTTCCCACCTTTGTCATTGCCAAATAACAACTAGGCATGCAAGTTCCTCATTTCATAACTACAATGTCTATGAAGACTGAGAGCAAATTAGCATAATTTTGGTCATCATAAAAATGGTGTTTCTAGCCAACCAACATTCAGTCAGGATATGTACACAAATCTATTGGATCTTTCTTCTTCCCAAAAGAAGTGCTTGTTGTGAATAACTGTAATTAATTAGTAACACTCTTTAGTCAGCATCACCTCCCTCAACTATTTTAGAATGCTTAAGCTTTATGTTTGTCCAGGATCCTAGTGCCACTCTTGGAAAGAAGAAGGTCTCTCATCTCTTTGTAACCTCTGAGCTCTTCAAGTGCATCCGCCGTCTTTCGAGGCATGAAGAATCCAGAAGCAGTGGCAACTCCTCCCTTAAGTTCAGCCTTTGGTGAATGGGATGAATAACAACTTGGATCTTGGTGCAATGGAGGCGCTGTCCTGAGCATGTGCACAAGAACACCAACTTCAGCATCTTGTGATTTTTTCCCCATTGACAGTGATGTTGAAGTGGTCTCTGCAGCACTCTTCCCATCCGCATTCTGACTGTTTATGCGTAAAATAAGCACAAAAAGGGAAATAAAATAACATGATTAGATACTAAAGTACAAATCATAAAGACTAAAGAAGATTTAACAAAAGTCAGTCAAAATCAAAGCATATGATTAAATAAGAGTAATGTGATTGTGATGAAACAGAATTCTCAAACATCTAGCAATATGCTCATTCTGTATAATTCCTTCTTCCAATTAAACATACTAATAGAGAATATACAAATGGCCATAGGCCATGGCACTGCAAAACATAATCCAACAAGTTATCATCAGTTCCCAAAAGCCAAAAGGATTGGTCAAGAATAGTCAAAGGCTTCTAAAAAAAGGAACTCTGGGATCATGTTACTTGCAGATAAATGACATGCAACTACATGTTCCTATTATCCTATAACAGGCCAGCACTCTACAAGATGCTAAAGTAGAATCCATCATGGTAACTTCCAGGTGTAGTACTGGATACCAAGCACAGGCAAATGTAGCTGGAGACTCACCTCCTCCCAGGTACTAATATATTAAAAAGGTAAGGCAACCAAGAGATACCAATGCTTATTGAGTAATCACAAGTTTTATTGGTGCATAGGCAATCATATGTTAACAGAACCATGTAAAAACTGCCTAGTTCTTTTTTTTTTAAAAAAAAAAAAAATTGCAAGCTATTGTATAGAAAAGGATGACCATTAAAAGCCATGTTCTGGCAGCCACATGCAAGTCAAGAAATAACTATCACATAAAAGATGGTGTTGATCTCTCTAAAATCAGATGGTCTCGTATTTAACAATAAGTAGGGCTCACCTATATTTAGAGAAATAAAGAGGACAACCATCCTGTTCTCAAAATATACCAGGAGATCCCAATTTTATCCACAGAAGTGCAAACAATAGTGTTTTTTATTTTATTTAAGTGGATGGACAAACAGGCGGAAAAGGTATATGAGTATATCTATCCAGGGATATGAATATCACTAACTACGACTGTTAAACTTTTTATCTACAACCAAACTTGTCAAAGGATAAATTAGAGACTTAGTAAGAGACTATGACAAACTTGGCTTTTGGGGATGACCTACTTCGCCATAAAAATAATTTTCCTGGGATTTTAACTCTGAAAAGAGTTAATATATGAAAGTTTTATTCTAATTATATATGATTCTGACTCCGAACTTTGTCAGATTACATAAAACAAAGGAATCTATTGGATCAGCAATCAGAAACTTCAGTTATTTATTCTTCTGAATTCCACTATAGGAATTAAGATCTTTATAATCATGAAGTCTTTTTGATCTCTTAGTTTACAGGGCTAACATAGATCACTTGTTCGAATTAAAGAATGTTAGGAAGTATTCCTAGAAAATTTTAATTACCTTATGCCCAATTACTTTGACTGGAAAAGGATTGTAGAGATATAAAATAAATCTATGATGATTAAAAAACCTCCACATATGAATTTTTCGATTAATATTAAATCTTAATATTAAAACCTATCAGACTCTCAGAAATAATGACTAGGAAACATATCTAGAAAGTTCCACAAAACAAATCCATAATAATATTTTGGTCTTTTTCTTATTCATTAGCATTCCATGGAATATCAATAGGGTTTTTGTCCGTCGAATGCATATGTCTAGAACCTGGTCAGCATTCAAAAATATATCCTGAAAATGCAGATTTTCTTTACCATTCTGAACATGCAAGCAGCTTACACTAACTTCTAATGTGGCACAAGTTACACATCCATTATAATCTTTAACAACCAGGAATGGTTTTAAAAATTATAAATTTGTTATAGGAGGCATTGCAGAAATTATCATTGAGGAAGGAGCTTTGCTAAAAGTAAAACAGTGATCATATCAAGGTAATTACAAATGATGCCTATGACTTTAGTTGTGAATGATGAAGTCTATCAAAGTACCAGGATTGAGCATCTGGTGGATCAACATCATCAACATCAAAAGGACATGAAAAGTCACCATCATCCAACTCATCCTGAAATGATAATCTACTTGAGGTTCTAGAAAATCCAATGTGTGGTGAGCCACTTGAGGATAACAATCCTGAGAACCTCCCTGAATCTTCCTTGCTATCTCTGACAAACTATGAAGCAAATACAAGGGCTATCAAACAGATAAAAACACATTTGATTTTAAATGTAGAGTAGAAATGAAGGAACAAGGTTACCTTTTGACCAGTCCTTGAAGCTTCTAATTTCCTGAATGACCTGATTCCAGATGGAGACTCTTGTGATGAACCATCAGTCCTTCTGGGGGATAAAGGGGGCAGAGAATTTCGACTAGGATCTGAAAAATTAGGAGAAAGATTTCTAGAGCTTTTGCCCATTACTGGATGAGGTATAGTTACAGGGGCTGTTCCAGAACGTAGGCGAGTTTGCATTGGATTGCCACCACAGAAGTATGTAGGTGGCGATGGAGATGGAGATGGTGAGGGTGAGAATGGAGGAGAAAGTTGATACTCATCGTAACTTGGAGATCCTTGCCGATTCTGCATTCTATAGTTGTGCAATCTGACGCCGTAACTATCAGTAGGTGGGGATGGATAATCATATGGCCTGGGAGAACCTCGATACACCGGCGGGGAGCCAACATAAGGATGGTTCTGTACAAAAGGTGCTGCTTTATGGAAGCCACATGTCCAGCTATGAGGACGATCTAGTGGCACAGAAGATGGAGGTGCTTTCCTTCTCATTGGAAAGGAAGTTGCACTAACACCCTTATCCAAGACAGGGAAAGACCTCAAAGGGTCAGTATTGGGGCTTCCAACATAATCAGTGATTATTTTTGTTGGCAATGAAGCTGAACACTCTAGGTTGAAATCAGATAGCGCAGTACGGTAGGTCACAGATATACAAAGGCGGCCCGGAAGGGCCTCAACAGGAGTGAAATTATATTCTTCCATCGTTCCCCCTTCTGCTCGAGAGAATGGATCACTAAAGGAAGAGACCTTGTAAATAATATCAAAATTACAATTATGACTAGATGTGCTTAACTGCTTAAATATCTTATAAGCCGGGAGAAGCCTCATTTGAGAATAAAGAGCACGGAAGAGCACTATTGACTTCTGGTATGTCTTCTTGTAAGAGCTAGTAATGTCACCAGTTTGAGGAGCCACTACACGGGGACAATCATACTGAACAACCCACCTCTCTATAACAGTCTCAACCGAAGAAGAACCAGCCTCTTCATGAACAAGTATAACGTCAATTATCATTGGATCCATCAAATTCCTGTGCCAGAAGTGCAAGTTATCCAGAGCAGAAGGCCTATCACCTAATGCCAAGTTAAACCACTTGTCACTCCTCTTCACGCGAGAACCCATCGACAAGTCACCACTTCTATCATGCGGGCGTAACAAAGGTACCCTTGAGTCCAAAATGATGTGCAAGCACTTCAAAAGAAATTGATAAACAATTTGCTCCAATTTGCCCAATTCAGGCTGCACATTATTATGCAAGTCCATCCTACCCAGAGGGGAAAAAGATCCAATTCCTAATTAAATTCCCCCTCCACCCAAGAACATATCTTTACCACAAAAAGGAACAAATCCAACACCTGTCAAACTCATAAACCTCTCTCTTCAAATAGCAAACTCCACAAACACACGAGATAAAGACCAAATCATATACTTCTCACAGCATCACCTTAGTGATCACCAACAGTGAAAAAGAATACCATCGGCACCAAGCAAAACCTGAGTCATGGATCACTCTGATAATGCAAAAACAACAATCAGCAAGCATGTCCACACTCATCACCAACAAGCAAATTCAAATTCCAACTACAATGCAGATATACATAACCCCATGAAAGAAAAATCAATTGGACACACAGATCAAATGGGGTTTTCAAGTAATCAGTAACAAACTAACATAACTTACTTTCCAAAAAAACAAAACACCATCATCATCATCGAGAACAACATGGGGATATAAGAAAAAATATAGAACGAATTTTTATCATGTGGGTGGCACCAGAGAATCTCTAGAAAGAGGAAAATGGAAGCACTCACATGTAAGGAGAAGCATAGACGAAAGAGGGGGTGATGGGTATGGTGGCATTGGTAGAGAGACGCCATTGGAGAAAAACGTTGCGTAGAGACACAGTGCCGTAGCGTTCTCTCTCTTCAACTCCTAATTATTATTATTATTGTTATCTAACTATCTAATAAATTAATAACAATTGTATTAATAATAATATAGTGCATATTTTAATTGACCATGTTTAATGCTAGTAGTATTAGTTAAAGGTGTTATGATATGAATTAGATAAGTGTTGAAAATTGCAGGCACGAAGATAAGAAAGAGGTGTCTTAACCTCAGGTTCTCTCTGTTCTCTCCCTCGGCCAAATTTATTATCCAAATTCCAAACTCTATGATTGATTGGTGCTTTTCATTCATTTTTATTTCTTTGTTTTCATTTTCGAAAAAATAGGATTGATTCTGGTTGGTGGGGTGATGGTACAGATCCCACCTTGCAGTGGCATATAACAACAAAAAATTGTTTTGATTTTTTAGATTATTTTGCGTAAAACTAAGGTTGAAATATTGTATTTGCATGGTTTTTATATAAAATGTATACAGTAAAAAAATAGGAAAGGAAAGAGCCTGTCATATAAAACCATTTACGTAAAAAGTTAACAATATTAATATTAAGTAGAGTATTATAGAATTAATACAGTGTCATAAGAATAAATAAGAATTTAATATAATAATGATGAAATGATAACGACTTATGTTTTTTAACTAAGTGATACATAGTTCAAATTTTATTTGATCCTTAGATATAAAATAAAATATGTTGGGAGAAAAATATATACCTTGTGTATATTCTTTTTTAATGATCATAATATGAAAGTGTAAAATAATTTTATACTATTATCCAATTATAAATCAATGTTTATATAATTTCTAAATAATTATCATAAAACTCAACAAATTTATCATACTCTAAAGTTAAAATTGAATAATTCAGATATTATTTGAATTTAATCATTAACGGAAACAAATCATAGTTCACAAACAATCATTTCTCTTTACTTAAAGCCTATTCAAAATTATTCGTTTTCTCATAACTTAAATAAGCAAAGACAATAGTGAAAGTCATGCTTGTTGAAATTGTATCACAAATCAATACTATTGGAAATGAATTCAAAAGTTTGATGGAATCTAGATGTACCTACAATATATCTTTGATGACATCTTCATTGTCTAACCGTCTAAACTAGTAAACATATTCGTCGCATTCTATCAACTTCATCAAATGTTGTATTTTCATTCTTGGTTCCCTTTATCTGTGACGATATCTTTGACATTCATTGTATCTAGTTAGGATGGCGTTGAGATTTGTTTGATATTGATCTTTGATTGTCAACTAAATTTAATCAGGTTTTACCATGTTTTTAGTTAATTGGTTAACCATAGTTTTTTCTCACTATTTAAATGACCAACATATGAATGACCAAGCAGTGTTGTTATCACTTTATGATGTTGGAAACCACATTCTACATTAACTCTCCACCCTATGGTTCTCACAAAACTCTCTTTAAATTTAAAAGGAAACTCACATTTTTTGGTTCTAGCGACTTGCGCACTAACTTGCCTTTCTCCTATTTGTACTTCTTTCCCCCCTTTTCGTAATCCAATATAACATGTTTTTTTTTATTTACTTATGACTTATGAATTATAATCACAAACTCGTGCTCTCTTCCCACGCGTTGAGCCCAATTTAGTAATTCATCACGCTCTTGAAAAACCTAAAAGAATCATAAAAATTATCCGATAACAAAACACTAGGCTTCACAAAACACAAACATAAAAAGCATGAAATATACTTCATCAATCATGAAATAACTAGAAAAGTCATAATAGTTAGGTTGCGATTGCATTTTAGTGTCTTTACCACCTACATTTTCATCATTATCATTCTCTATACCATTATCATTAGGCTTGACTTCATATAAAAGGTGAGGTTGGTGAAAGAATTGGCTTCCATCATCCATATTTTTTTTCATCTATTTGGCATTAATTGCAACCTCATTAGATATAAATTGTATCTGATCCATTGATCTACAAAAGCAATACAAAAAAATTGGTTATCTCTCTAAGAAAAAAATGGTAGTTGCATAATTTGCAGTTCAAACACAATCATGATTTCACTATGTAATAATTTGTCTACACAATAGAATCACAATTTCATTGTGTTATACAAATTACTACATAACAAAATTGTGATTTCATTGTATTGCATGAGGCACAAACTTGTAATACAATAGAATCAAGATTTCGTTGTGTTACAAATGGGTTACATAAAATTGTATAACCAAAAATTCGTAAAAAAATGAAATTATGATTTCATTATGTTAAAAAAAAACTTTGGTAGCAAGTGAAGAGAGTGAAAGAGAGAAGAGAGGAAAAGAGGTAGAAGAAAATGAATGAGTGAAGAAAGGGAAGGGAATGAGGGGGTATATTGGGTAGGGTGGGGTAGGAAAGGATGGAATGGGAAAGCATTCTCCAATTTGGTCCACAATTGTTACCAGCCCAAATGAATTAACCCAACGTAAAGAAATCAAACAACAAAGAAATAAGTAAAGAAGGAAACCTTGAACAACAGACGGGTTGAATTATTAGTTTTGGTACCGCATTACTACTTTATGATTTCAATTTTCAAACTATAAACTATATATATGTGTTTTTCTAATTTGCACTTTGTTTTTCGGTGATTACGTTCTGATATCAAAATGCTTAGTCAGTAGTAAAGGCTTATCAAATCCTCTTCTTTAGGTCCTTAAAAATCTTTGATTGTTTGATAATTGCCCCTATTGTTTGACACTGTCAATAGAAACTTTAATGTAGACTTGAACTATTTCAGTATTGAACTATATGTTTCTATACAATCTATAAAATGATTTGGGATTTTTGCTACTTGCTTCATCTAAAAATTGGTTGAGTGATGTGGTGGTGACATTGAAGCTGAGTTGCAGGTGTATTGAGTGAATTTTGAAATGCAACCTGCTATTTCTTACCCTTTTTGATACCCATTTTTATTTCATCTTCTCTCCTTTTTGAAATGCAACCTACAAATGAATACTAGCAATTTCTGTAAACCCACGTTAACATATAATTATTATGAAAAAATTATAACCAATGGGAATATATATTTTTCTTTAAAATATGAAGATAAAATTAGACTTAACTTATGGAATAAACTTTTCTTTACCTTCAATGACTTTAAAATTCAAATTTCGGAAAAGAAAATATAATGTAATATATATATATATATATATATACATATACACATTTTAATTATTGTTGTAATAATTTAAAATAATATAAATTATATATAAAATATAACAATTGTGAGAAATCAGTAATGTTTAAGAAGGAAGCTTACAGTTGGTGTGATGGAGGAATGGGATAGTGCAAATTATTGTATTGTCCTTGGAATTAGTATATAAAAATAAGCTAATTAATATAATAATTTATTCTCGTTTCACGGGAATAAAATTTTATTAAAGATTTTAATTTAATTAGCATATATTTATTTAAATAACAAAACTTAATTAGTGCAATAAATGATGATTTATCAAAAATTGATTTTAGATAATAATTTTGCGTGATGAATGATCACATAGATTTATATTATATGTTAATCTATTAAAAAAGAAACTATATATAAAATATAACACAAGATTGTTTTCTTTCTTTCATAAAATCAAGTAGGGAAATTTTCATTCAATTAAAGGGGACAAACAATTTAAATGAAATCACATATCTAAATTATATTTTTAATTTATTGTTATAACAATTTTAATTTAAGCATATTATTTTACTGTTGTTTCTTTTATGATTTACATAATTTATTGAGTAATTTCATAAATATGAACAATTTACCTAAATTCACATTAACAACTAATTATTATGAGAAATCAATATAACGAATATGAGCATTTTTTTATTTAAAGTATGAAAAGAAATTTAAACTTAACTCATAAGATTTTTTTTCCACTTTAAATCACCTTAAACTACAAATTTACGGGAAGAAAATATGCTCTATTATAACATTTTATATTTTATTATTATTATTATTGTAATAATTAAATATAAATTATACATAAAAAATAATATATGAAAATGATTTTTTTTTATCATAAAACAAAGCAAGGATATTTTCACTTAATTCATGGGGATAAACAATTTACTTGAAATCATATTAATATTTACATTATTATGGTGAAATTATATTTTCAAATTAAGAATTCTAATT
Organism: Glycine tomentella; assembly: GCA_007407185.1. Taxonomy (NCBI): domain Eukaryota; kingdom Viridiplantae; phylum Streptophyta; class Magnoliopsida; order Fabales; family Fabaceae; genus Glycine; species Glycine tomentella. Next base: position 362,224 of record PYAF01001287.1, on the reverse strand, counting down.
TTAGTTTATTTTTCATTTCTTTCTCTTTTAGATTTAAATTTTTTATTAAGTCATTTCATTTCATGAGTATAAACAATTCACCTAAATTTATATTAACATCTAGTTATTATAAAAAAAATATAGCCAACGGGAATTAACATTTTTCATTAAAGTATAAAAAGAAATTTAGTCTTAACGTATAGAATAAACTATTAAAATAGAATATAAATATAATAAATACCAATAATGCTTCCAATACTCATTTTAATAATTATTAATATTAGAGTGAATTTGTATAAACTTAAAAAAATATTTTTAAAATATTTTTTTTACAATAAATAAGATTTACTTCTTAAAATAAATAGAAAACTGATTTTTTAAGTAGAAGTAATTTATGGTCAATTTATTTAAACTTATTTGTTAAAATAAGTTCTTATTTTAATATATAAGCAACTTTTTATTTTGTAGTGCGTTTGTCTAATTTCTTTATGTTTAAAAAACAGTTTTATGTTTATTTTAAAAAGCAAATCTTATTTATTTCTTTAAAAAATGTTTTATATAAATAATGTTTATTTTAAAGTTAATTTTTTACTTTAAACAAACTCACCCTTAAACAAATACACTAAAAAAATAAAAGATTACTTATTTTATTAAAATAAACACTTATTTCAACAAATTGATATTATCAAACAATTATTGCCATCTCATATCTTTTCCTGTTTTTATTTTTTAGTTGTAACTCTAGATGTCTAAATCCCTAATCTTGTAACTCAAAAGGTGAGTCTATCAATTTGTTAGATATATCTTTATTTACTTATTGACATATATCTTTAACTTTGACTTATTTAAATAAAAAAAAACTAATCTTAAGAAAATTACTTAATTTACCTATCTTCATTTACTTACTGACATATATCCTTAACTTGTTAGATATAAATAAAATTTAAATACATTTTTTCTCTTTATAATTTAACATTTTTTCTTTAAAAAAATAGTTTTAGTGTTTTAAAATATATTTTTTATTTTTAAAGTGATTTATATAATATTTTTTACTGTTTAGTATGTTATATAAAATGAAAAAAGAATAAAAAGTTACAAGAAAAAAAATAAAAGGAAAAAAAAGTTACAAGAAAAAAATAATAAATTATAAAGAAAAAATATATTTAAGTCTGTAAATAATAAAAAGTGAAAAAGAATAAATAAAAGCAGGGGGGGATGTAGGTTGTTACGGTTTGGTTTGGTTTGGTTGATTTCATTGTTTTGCATCCATCGTTAAGCTTGTGGCCATCCGATTCAGCTACTGCTACAGTCTACCGCCGACAGGTGCGAATTCTTGTTTTTCTTTTTCTTCCATATCTTTCTTTCTTTCTTTGAATCCCTCAACCTCTTAATCTTAGGGTTTTTGTTTCCAGCATAGATGTTTGTTTCTTCTGCGTGTTGTTATCGATTATTTTTATTGAAAAAGAAAAATAATTGTTGTTGGATTACGACGGGTCTTGTGACTGACTAGTTTTGGTATGGTTTGCTTGATTGAAGATCAAGGAAGGAAGGAAGCAAGATGTTGGGTGTTATAAGGCACAAGGTACTGTCTGTGTCTGTGTTTGAAGTCTGAAGTCTGAAGTCTGATTCCTATTCCAATTGTATTTCATATGATTTATTTAATTTGCAGAGTATTCGCCCCGCCTTCTCCGCAATCAGACACTTCTCTTCTGCAGCTAAAGAGGTATGTATTATTGTTCTCATCTCTTATCTCTTAATCTCTTACTAATTACTATCAAATATCAAACTTGCCGCCGTTGTTTCGATGCAGATTACTGTCAGGGATGCTCTCAACTCCGCGCTAGATGAGGAAATGTCAGCTGATCCTAAAGTATTCTTGATGGGTGAAGAGGTTGGGGAATATCAGGGTGCATACAAGGTTGGTTGGTTTGTTTAGTTGTCTTGCCAACCTCTCCTTTTAAGATCTTCATTAACTTAACTTTCTTCCTTCTTTCATTTTAGATATCCAAGGGGCTGCTCGACAAGTATGGCCCCGAGAGGGTTCTTGATACTCCAATCACTGAGGTCATTTTTCTTACTTCATACTTTATTTGCAATCTCCTTCCATCCCTCCTTTTCTCTCTTTGCATCTCTTCACTGGATTTATTAATGGTGATGGCTTTGGGATGCATTCCTTCGAACTGTGTTGTTCTTCATGCTTTGCAGCTGCTTCTAACTTTTCATAATGGATTGCTTATTGAACATCAAAATTTACTTTTTTCAGCTTCTCACTTTAAAATTGATAGGAAAACAAGAACAGGATTTATTTATAGTTGGTTGCAGCTGTTGGATTGACATAATTTTTTTGTGAAATATAATACAGGCTGGGTTTGCTGGGATTGGAGTTGGCGCAGCTTACTATGGTCTAAGGCCTGTTGTGGAGTTTATGACTTTTAACTTCTCCATGCAGGTTGGAGTTTATCTTGATTGCATCCTTTCTTTCTTAAATTGAGTGAGTTAAATGATATATTTTTTTACAGCAGCGCCACTTAATATATGTATATGTACAATGTTATGTAAAGCTTGCTGCCCATGAAGATATTAGATGACATTGTATGAGTTTTGCCTTCTGTGTGATAAGAATACCAGGGTTATGAGGTTTTCAACACATGATGATTCATTCCCCAAGGAAAAATGTAGACTTCCCTGTGAGGCTGTGTTGATAATCACAGTTATCAATCAAGGATAGAGATGTGTGTGGCCAACTCCGAAAATGCTTTAGCGCAATAGCAACTATTCTGAAGATTATGTATGCAAGATAAATGAGATACATAATTTACAGTTGATACATAAATGCTCACAAATAAAAATTACTCACTGAAAAACATTTAGTCATCAATTATCAAAAGTCATAGTGATATATTGTAGACATACAATCATCACAAATTACAAATCTTAGTCATAATTAACAAGTTAATAACAACAAAGGATGATAAGGATATAAAAAGTACATTGCCAAACCTTAATAAGTTTGAGCCTCTAAGGTGTTGGAGGGATAATGACATGTGGACTATGAAGTGCAAGCTACACAATGCAAAAGGAGAAAAAGTAGAAAACAACTAAGCAAAACAAAGGGGAGGGGGTCTCCAAGGGCCCACTGAGGTGCAGGACGGGAGTTGCTACGTAGCACACCAGCGGGTTGCTGGAAAACAACGGCAAACAATGGAAAATGGTGAACCTCAAACTATAGAGTGGAGGGGAACGTGATGGAAAACAATGCATGGCAGTAAATGGCATGCTGCTGGGTGCTTTGACCAGAAAAAAATGATGTAGCTCAAGCTAGAGGGGGAGGCATGGCGGATATGACAACATAAATAGTAGGGCACATGACAAAATCCCCAATAGTGGTCAGGATTTGACACGTTTAGGGTTTGTGATGTCTGCTCTATCAAAATCCGAAGTGATGCTCTGTGCATTGTGGGGACAACAAACAAAATGCTGTGAAATTGTGTGATTGACTACCCTGTTATTAAAGATATAAAACTAAGGATTTGTGGTTGGGATTGAGTTTATTGTTAACAGAGACAACCATTCTTGGCTTAAAAATAAGCAATATTTTGGTGTTTAACTAAAAGTTTGAACATCACATTGATGCCATACAAATCAATCAAGTTCGTTAGACACCAGGCAGGCCTTTTTGCTGGAATTTTGTTACTTTTCAACTCTTATTGCTTCTATGTTCAAGTATTATTCTTAGGCATGAACTATGTTGGAAGATGAAATCTCTTTCCTCTGCATGAAGTAAGCCTTTATGTTTACAATCTTAATATTGAGCTTTGGTAGCTTGAATGTTGAAATACTAATAAACTGTGAAGAGTATTGTGTCAACATGTGTAATGGTGTTTAGTTTTTGGCTTCATTTGTTTGATATACAGCTGCATCATCTTGACTTATTAGCCAGCAGATTAATTATTCAGTTTTAACCTTTGTTGCAGGCAATAGATCATATTATTAACTCTGCCGCAAAATCAAACTACATGTCTGCTGGGCAAATATCTGTACCTATTGTCTTTAGAGGACCCAATGGTGCTGCTGCTGGGGTTGGTGCTCAGCATTCTCAAGTACGGTTCTCCTAGCTGTTTTCTTTTAAAAACAAACTTTATTTAACTATTTGAGAACTGATAAATAATTCAGGTTTCATCTTTGTATTCCCAACAACTTTGCTTTTCTGCAGTGTTATGCATCTTGGTATGGTTCATGCCCTGGGTTGAAAGTCTTGTCACCATATTCATCTGAAGATGCTCGTGGTTTGCTTAAAGCTGCTATAAGGGACCCTGATCCTGTTGTTTTCCTTGAAAATGAATTGTTGTAAGTTTTGCTGCTTGATTCTCCCGCCCCAAAAAAGACACTTGTGCTGCTTGATTTGTACATGAAAATGAGTAGTCATAGATTTTGACATCAGTTCTTGTTTCAAAATATATTTAATTTGATGAATTATGTCCTCTAGATACGGTGAGTCATTCCCTGTTTCGGCTGAAGTTCTTGATTCCAGTTTTTGCCTTCCAATAGGAAAAGCAAAGGTAGTTAATTATCTGTAGTATATTAAATATCCCTTGTGATTTTTGGAGGTATGTTTACTAAACAATAATACATTCTTACTGACTTCTTGTTTGCTTCATGTATTTCACCACTAAACAGATTGAGAGGGAAGGAAAAGATGTGACTATTACAGCCTATTCAAAAATGGTTGGCTATGCTCTCAAGGTTTGTTTACTGTGAGATCCTTTTGTATTATAAGTATGTAATATGTATTATGTGTTGTTCACTTGTCTTGTTTGTTCAAATTCAATTTGCTGCAAAGTATGTGAAAGATATAGGTTTGTCTTGCATTTAATTTTAAATATTAAATAATAAGATAAGACAAGAATTGATTATAACTTTTCTCTGGATGGGTTGGTGTGTTATGTGGTGTTTTATAATTTTTTTTTTTATAAAAAAATTTGAAATCTCTGACCCCTTTCTGTACTACCAAAGTGGAGAACATTCTTAAATATCTCTTCTCTTGGTGTTTAGGCTGCTGAGACACTGGCAAACGAAGGAATCAGTGCTGAGGTAAAACTACTTTAGTTTATAATGAACTTCCCCCTTTTTTGCAAAAACTTCCTTTGGGTTATCATAATGGTGAGTGATGTTCTTATCCGCACAGGTCATTAATTTGCGTTCAATCCGGCCTCTTGATCGATCCACAATCAATGCTTCTGTCAGGAAAACCAACAGGCTGGTGACAGTTGAAGAAGGGTTTCCTCAGCATGGCGTTGGCGCTGAAATCTGGTTTATCTCTTTACATTGATTTGTTTTTCTATGAATGTATCTTCCCGGTTAACTCTTGGCAATCATGTGAGTGTGTACTTCTCTTGCACAGCGCATCTGTCATTGAAGAGAGTTTTGGTTATCTTGATGCACCGGTTGAGAGAATTGCTGGGGCTGATGTTCCCATGCCTTATGCAGCAAATCTGGAAAGAATGGCTGTCCCACAGGTAATGATTCTTAAATATTAATTGTTTCCTGTGACTTTGTCAGCATGATTTGGAAGATTTGTTTTCATTATTTTGATCCAGAAATGTATTTCTATTTCGAATGGGTGAAATGCCCTGACATGATGGTTTTGTAAGAGATGAGTTTTGTATCCTGATAAATAGCTAGATGCTAATTTGTTCAAGGTTTTGGTACATGTCTATCATTCATTTAAATCTGATTGCTTCCTAGTATATGTGGATGTACAGGTTGAGGATATTGTTCGTGCTGCAAAGAGAGCATGCTACAGATCTGTGCCTTTGGCTGCATCTGCTTGAATGTTCTGTAAATTTTTCATGTCCTGGTTAGTTCTTTGCAGAAACAAAATTTTCCCTATTTTCTGCGATAAAACAACAGGAAGAAATTGCAACCAAAGAATGCTGGTTTTAACTCATTTATTATGTTTGGCTTTGGTTTAAAAGATTCTGTTGTATGCATAATACTGTCCTTATTTGCAGGACTCTCAGATGCTATACATTTTTTCCCCTTCTCAGCATATCTGGGAGGAAGTTAATGTTAAATAACTCGGACAACAACCACACAGAGGCAGCAGGAAGTTTTCTGCGTTTTTGGTTTCTGCTTGGCAATAACTAAAAATCAATTTTTTGAATACATTATTTCCAGCGGACCACTTTACTGCAAGATCTAACTTACTGTTATAGTTCATATTCGTTTACTATTTTAGTTACATTGGCAAACTAGAGCTATTTGATTTGATGTGAGGTCCGTATTCTTGAGGTTGTGGGCACTTGGTTTTGTGTTAATAATGCGTTGTGTCCTCGACTTCTTGTGGATGGTACTGCATGTGAATCTCCAAACTTCTATACTAGGCGTTGTTTCAGTTAGACTCGCACGTAATTAATTATGTTGGCCGCTGTTAATGTCAATTGGATCGCAGAAAATTAGAATGGAACCTTACATTTTTGCCTTTTACACTCAACAGATTTAGGTTTTCAATCCACGGGCAAAGTTTGAGTCTAGTTTTGATCCTTGTTAGAAGTTTTTTTCACCGTGAATCGTGTTCACAAATCACTTGGAGAGTGCTTTTAAAACACTAGTTGTTATGGTCTTATAGACAACTTCATTTAATAATGTGTCGGTGTATTAACAGAGGAAGATAATTTAGCTAAATTTAAATTAAAAACCTATTTTTGATACTCCGAAACAAAATATATGCCACTTACATTATCAATTCCAATTTGTTCTCGGTAGTATATTTGAGTGGTATGGTTTTGGAGGACAAATATTGAGGGATTTTTTTTCATTTTTACTAAATGTTATATAATTTGATAAATATTTAAAATAAAAGAAGGAAATGATAGATGAGTATAATTTGATGCTTTAATCTTTTTGTTCATTCTTATAAACATTATATTAATTTCTGAACTTTAAAACAACAAATTATCTTCTCTTTTTTTCTTCTTACAACCATAACTTTTCTATTATCTTTTTATTTGATGTTTTAGGGAAAGAATGTTCTATTTTTATCATTTTACAAAATTAATGAAGCATTAAGTATTTTAACTTATAAATTTAAACCAACTTACCTATTGTGAACAATTATAACCGTCTCATACCTTTTTTTCTTTTTGTTTTTTCAATTGCAACTCAAGATATCTAAATCCCTAACCTCGTAACTCAAAAGGTGAGTCAGAAAATACTAAGAACTCATAGTCATAACATAACACATGAATTCTGTTTTCTCCAACTCTCCCTCCCTTCCTCATGTACCTTCCTTCTTCTTTACCTTCATTCTTTTCAATATATCCACTAAATAGGAACATTACTTAATTGACCTATCTTCATTTACTTAATGACATATCTCCTTAACTTATTAGATATAAATAAATTTAAATATGATTTTCTTTTTAATATAAGTAAAAAATTAATTTTTAAGCAGAACTAATTTTAAAGATCAATTTGTCTATAGTTATTTGTTGAAATAAATATTTATTTTAATATTTTTTAATATATTTATCTAATTTTCTTTTATTTTAAAAAAAAGTAATTTTTTATTTATTCCAAAAATAAGTCATATATGCTTTTTTTAAAAAGTATTTATATAAAATATATTTATTTTAAAATTATTTTTTTAAGTTTAAATAAATTCATCCTTAAATAAATATACTAAAAAAATAAAAAAATTACTTATTTTATTAAAATAAATATTTGTTTTAACTAATAAATTTAAACCAACTGACCTACTGTGAATAATTGTAACCTTCTCATACATTTTTCTCTTCTTATTTTTTCAATTGTAATTCTAGATGTCTAAATCCCTAACCTTGTAACTTAAAAGGTGAGTCAGACAACACTAAAGAATTTACAGCCATAACACAATACATTTCTCCAACTCTCCCTCCCTCCCTCATGTACCTTCCTTCTTCTTCACATTCATTATTTTCAATATATCCACTAAATAGGAAAACTACTTAATTGGCTTATTTTCATTTACTGGCACATATCCTTAACCTTAACTTTTTTAGATATAAAAAAAGTTTAAATGTATTTTTGAATTTTATATGAAAAAAATAATGTTTTAGTACTTGCAAAATTGGTTTGGTACATATTGAATATAGCCATTCTCATTGCTTAACAATTTGGACACTCGTGCTATAATTAGCAATGAATTGTGCATTCCCATTCTCATTGAAGTCTCGATCTGAAGCTATAAAGAAAACGACGAGGACAAGTTGGGAATAACAACAATAAAAATGAAAAGAAAAAGATAAAATAAAATAACAATCTCAATTCTCAACCGTCCAATTAAAAAAATTAGATCTAAAGGTGGAAATTTCCTTTCCCAAGGTGGAAAACCGGATAACCTTTCCCACCCTAGAACTCGTCATCTATTAAAAGCATATTCATCTCTATAAATGATACCTTCAGGGTTTTAATTATCCTCTTCAGGAGAGAGGGTTTTGTATTTATCTCTCTAATTTATGAGAAGTATTAGAATATTTAAGAATTAGATTAAAAAATGCATAACTAAAAAGATAATAATTAACACAAGCTTAAAATTTTAAATATGTATCTTTACCAAAAAAAATTAATATGTATAAATAAAAATAAAATATCATAAGAAATGCTTAACAGATAAAATTTATCGGAATCTATTAAATTCTGAAAAAAGAAATCAGTAGTGAGAGTCACTTCATTTCGTGGGTTTTAATTAGATAACATGTTGGTAGTTTTATAGATTTTTTTTTCTAAATTGAAAGTGAAGCTTTCTGCATTCTTAAATGAAGCAATTGAATCTTCAACTCCATAAGTCCTCCTCTTTGCTTGCAATTGCTCCCTCACAAATCACAATAGAAACACTATGTTCAAATTAGAACAATGTTTGTTCTCAGATTATTGTGAAATGATTTATTATTGTTGTTTAAGGAGATTATTGAATAAGACTAGCAAATTTAAAACATATACCTAAATATTATAATTCCAAATGTCATTTATGCTATTTATTTGCGTTGAAAAGATTAATTTATGATTTTAGGTAAATAAAGATGTACAGAAGTGCTTTGAGTATAAATTATTACTATTTCTTATCTAACAAATTTTAGTTGTTAATTTTCTAAGAGATAGATAATATCTTTACTTACTTTTCCTATCATGTAGTCGTGACATAGGTTTATTTTTTATTTTTTTTTATTTTTGCAATATGTGATATACGTCTTCTGTTTTTTCATATTAAATTAAACTATTTACACCTTTTCAATTAATTATTCATTAAAAGAAAAAGTTAATCAATGCGGATTTATTTAATTGACATAATATAAGATGTGATATTTACATATCATCACTAAAGTATTTCCTTTACAATTTTTTTTTCAAATTAAAAGTTTTAAATATCTGTATGTTTTATATTTAATTATTTTTATTAAACTAAAATAATACTTCTCAACTACACTAATATGTATATTAATATTTCACTCGTATTTAAGGACCCTCGGATAGTATTACTTATTTTATCCTTTAGAAAAAGCAATGAAATGATACTATTTTATTTAAATTAAGAAACACTACACTTGGTCTTATAAAGTGAAACTCTGAACATTCAACAAAAAACTATCACGCATACTGCATGGGGTCAGAGAGGTAGGTACATGAGGCAGACTGTTATTTCCCCTATATGCAACTCACCAATTAATCTGACTGACGGGATATTGTGAATAATTATAACATATTTTTCTCTGTTTTAGTTTTTCCTATAGGCAACTCACCAATTAAACCAACTCAGAGCTGTTCTGAATAATTATAATAGTCTTATATCTTTCTCGTACCTTTCTCTGTTTTAGTTTTTCAATTGTAACTGAGAGAGCTACTGTGAATGGTCTTATATCTTTTTCTCGTACCTTTCTCTGTTTTAGTTTTTTAATCGTAACTGAGAGAGCTATTGTGAATAATTATAGTGATTTTATATATGTAACACCCCGTAGGTCTCCGACGTGTTATCATTCATAATATCAGATTAGCACTTAAATATCAATATAAAACCTCAGCGGAAGCACAAAATCGCTTTTCTTGATTCATCATGTATGGAATAAAACATATAACAAACAACTCACATACAAGACATATTTTCACATCCCTGCTGATCCAGTTTCTTTTCATATCATACATCATAAAGACATATAACTTGAACATACAGGCAGATAGTCAAATATACAACAATAATACTCAGGGAAAAGTCTCATATATGTATCATAAATAGTTCTGTACAATATATACATCACAGTCCACACCACATCGTGGTGATACAAAAGAATATCCGCCCTCATCGAGGGTATACAGAACTATACATGTATCAGGTGTACACCTACACCATCCCTTATTAAGGGTACAAAATATAATCAAAACAAATATGAGCCTTCAAGTTCCATCTGCTGCTTCTCAGTCAAGCAGAAACGTCTCTACTCGGGCCTCCTGTCCTGAGACTGCTCTCTTCGTCCAGAAGAGTCACCTAAAATCATAAATCCCCACACGGGGTGAGATAACATGTCTCAGTAAGCTCAGGGTCCTTGGGAAATCATTCCCACCCTGGCTCACAAAACACAATACACACATCAGGCAAACATATCAAACATGGCCCTCTGGCCCTCAAATCAACATGGAGCAGCTATCTGCTCTATTCTTGCTGCAGAGCATCCCTCAATGCCTAGCGGAGAACCCTCAACGCATGATTTCATGGCAGAGAACCCTCAATGCCCAACGGAGAACCCTTAACGCCTAAATACAGGACAGAGAACCCTCAATGCCTGTATTTATCTATTGGCCAACAGATCTATCACAATCACAGTATACATTCATCCAACAAAGATACACTCATATCATCATAAGAAATGTCACAGCCAATGCATGCATCATGAATCATGACCACCTCTCCCCCGGAGTGTGGTGTGCAACCAAATGGGATTTCATTCCCAAGAACACTGAACTTACCTGGCAAGGTATCACTCTGTAGTTCCTTCCCAGGTCTGTGGCTCCTGCCACCAACAGTCTCAATATCACGCCCTAATCAAGGCATATGCTAATATCAAAACCAGTCCACAGACATTTAAACATAGAATATAGCATAATAGAATTCCCCTATCCTAGGGTTCAATCAACTCAGCCCACACTAGGCTGTTCACAGACCATAAAAGGTCCCCCAAGGCTGAAAGCCAAGCCTCTGAGTCATCCTAGACTCAATGCGCATCATATATCTGGGCTCTGGCTCACAATAGCCCCTAATTTAACATATCCCTAAAATGTTTTAAACCTCAGTCAAGGCACCATTCCGTTAGCCTTTCAGGCTCAATACAAACCTAACCTAGGCTTTATCATGGCATAAATCCAACCAATGACTTATCACAAAAGCCACACATACAAGCCACAGAGCCAAGGTTCAAAGGTCTCTAAATCAGAAACTGAAAGCTAATCCTTCATCACTAAACCATTCTAAACAAGTTTCTCTACAGGACCCTGGACTAATTCTAGCCCCAGCTCATATGGGTCACTATTCACAGGAAACCCCAAATTCTAAAATAGCCGGAGAAACTTGAGTTTCTTACCTCAGTGGCGACTAGAAAGGCCTCAGGACAGCTTCCTCGAGCTCTGGTGTCCGTTCCAAGCCTTGAGTCTCGGCCACCCTCAAGTTCTCTGAGCTTTCCTCTTGAGAAATCAAACTCTCACTCATAAGAGGTTTTAAGAGAAAGGATGAAGGATTGAAGCTTTCTAAGTGTTTCTCTCACAATCAAAGGTCACAAGGAGGTGTTTAGGTCATCAAACAAGGTCCTAGGAAGCTTGGAGTATGCATCAATGGAGTTTAGGGTCGTGGGGAAGGAGAAACCATGATTTTTGGGCCAAAATTTCGTAAAATGGCCTTTAAATACTGGTTCTGCCGACGTTCTCGCGCTAATCACGCCATATATGGCGCTATTCGTGCCAAATTAGCGCAACTAAAAGCTTCCTGGGCATTTGTGGCGCTAATCGCGCCACTACGACGCTAACCGCGCCAACTGGGCACGTCTGTGGCGCTAATCGCGCCAAAATGATGCTATCCGCGCCATCAGGCCGCAATAAATGACTTTCTGGTGCAATTTCACGCTACTAGCACCATATTCCACGCTACTGGCGCCGCATCCCACGCTAACCGCGCCATTCCCACGCTGTTAGCATGATATTTTTTTTTTAAACCAGGTTATTATAATATCTTTCTCTCGTAACTCTCTCTGTTTTAGTTTTTTCAATTGTAACTCTAGATATCTAAATCCTTGACGTCCTAACTCAACATAAAGATTCCATTTTCTCCAACTCTCCTTCTCTTTATTATCAGGTATCTTCCTTCTTCTTCACCTTCATTCTTTTTAATATATTCACTTAATAGAAAAATTACTTAATTGACGTATCTTCATTTACATATATATATTCTTAACTTTTTAGATATAAAGAAAATTTAATTATAATTTAACATTTTTATTTTTTGCCATAAAAAAATATAGTTTTAGTGTTTTAAAATATTTTTTTTATTTTTAAAGTGATTTATATAATACTTTTTATTGTTTAGAATGTTATATAAAATACTAAATTGTAATGTTGAAAAATAAAACAAATATATTTTGTAAAAATTAAAATAAAAAAATTACAAGAAAAAGCATACTAAATTATAAAAAAAAATATTTAAGTCTGTAAATAATAAAAAGTGAAAAAAGAATAAATAAAAGCACCGGAGGATGTAAGTTGTTACGGTTTGGTTTGGTTGATTTCATTGTTTTGCATCCATCGTTAAGCTCGTGGCGATCCGATTCAGCTACTGCTATAGCCTACCGCCTACATATGCGAATTCTTGTTTTTCTTTTTCTTCCATATCTTTCCTTCTTTCTTTGAATCCCTCAACCTCTTAATCTTAGGGTTTTTGTTTCCAGCATATATGTTTGTTTCTTATGCGCGTTGTTATCGATTATTATTATTATTATTATTATTATTGAAAATGAAAAAAAAATTAATGTTGGATTACTACGCGTTTGTGACTGACTAGTTTTGGTATGGTTTGCTTGATTGAAGATCAAGGAAGGAAGGAAGCAAGATGTTGGGTGTTATAAGGCACAAGGTATTGTCTGTGTATGTGTTTGAAGTCTGAAGTCTGATTCTTATTCCAAATGCATTTCATATGATTCATTTAATTTGCAGTGTATTCGCCCTGCCTTCTTCGCAATCATTTTTGTTGTTTCGATGCAGATTAATGTCAGGGATGCTCTCAACTCCGGAATCAGACACTGTCAAAATTTACTTTTTTCATCTTCTCACTTTAAAATTGATAAGAAAATAAGAACATGATTTATTTATATATAGTTGGTTGCAGCGGTTGGATTGACCTAATTTTTTTGTGAAATATAATACACGTTTGGGTTTGGTGGGATTGGAGTTGGCTATGCTTACTATGGTCTAAGGTCCTGTCGTGGAGTTTACCACTTTTAACTTTTCCATATGTGTTGGAGTTTATCTTGATTGCATCCTTTTTTTTCTTAAATTGAGTGATATATTTTTTACAGCAGCGTTACTTAATTCATGTATACGTAGATATTAGATTACATTGTATGAGTTTTGTCTTGTGCGTGGCCAACTCTCAAAAGATGCTTTAGCCCAATAACAACTATTATAAAGATTATGTATCCAAGATGATGAGTCACTATTTATCACTATTTACTCATCTTTCTGTACTCATTTTAATCCCTAACTTGTGCTTAATTGTTTATATTTTGCATTGTTTCTCATTTAGGATTTAATTAGACCAATAATTCGAATTTTAATTAATTTGGATTATTTTAAGTTAATTATTTCTAATTTGATTTTTCAGGGCAGATTAATAATTAATT
>PYAF01001287.1:322975-340917 GCA_007407185.1 Glycine tomentella | reverse complement strand
ATAATATGTTTATCTAATTTTCTTTTATTTAAAAAAAGAAATTTTTTATTTATTCTAAAAATAAGTCATATCTGCTTTTTTTAAAAAGTATTTATATAAAATATATTTATTTGAAAATTATTTTTTTAAGTTTAAATAAATTCATCCTTAAATAAATCTACTAAAAAATAAAAAATTACTTATTTTATTAAAATAAATATTTATTTTAACTAATAAATTTAATTCAACTGACCTATTGTGAACAATTATAACTGTCTCAAACCTTTTCCTGTTTTTTTTTTTTTTCAATTGCAATCCTAGATATCTAAATTCCTAATCTAGTAACTCAAAAGGTGAGTTAGAGAATAATGAGAATTTACAGTCATAACACAACATATGGATTCTGTTTTCTCCAACTCGCCCTCTCTACTTCCTTATTCTTCACCTTCATTCTTTTCAATATATCCACTAAATAGGAAAATTTCTTAATTGATATATCTTCATTTAATATATCCTTAACTTTTTTAGATATAAATAAAGTTTAAATGTATTTTTGATTTTTATATGAAAAAAATGTTTTAGTACTTGCAAAATTGGTTTGGTACATATTGAGTATAGCCATTCTCACTGCTCAACAATTTGGACACTCATGCTGCAATTAGCAATGAATTATGCATTCCCTTATAGCTGCGGCCGAATTGACAGTGCAAGGTGAAAATCAAGAATAAAAAGCTTCTATCCTCTAACACCCAATTAACCATTGAAGTCTCGATCTGAAGCGATAAAGAAAATGACGAGGACAAGTCGGGAATGACAACAATAAAAATGAAAAGAAAAAGATAAAATAAAATAACAATCTCAATTCTCAACCCTCCAATTAAAAAAATTAGATCTAAAAGTGAAAATTTCCTTTCCGTGGAAAACCGGTTAACCTTTCCCACTCTAGAACTCGTCATCTGTCAAAAGCAAGTTCATCTCTATAGATGATACCTTTAGGATTTTAGGGCTTGTTTGGATAAGCTTCTCTAGAAGCACTTCTAGAAAAAGAAAATAAGAAGAAAAAAATGAAATTAGTTTTTCCATAAGTAAAAATAAATTATTCATTAGTTAATTTTAAGAAACTCACCAATCCAGCTTCTCTAAAAGATGAGATGCATCTATCCTCTTCAAGAGAGAGTTTTGTATTTATCTCTCTAATTTATGAGAAGTATTAGAATACTTTAAGAATTAGATTAAAAAATGCATAATTAAAAAGATAATAATTAACACAAGCTTAAATTTTTAAATATGTATCTTTACCAAAAAAAGTTAATATGTATAAATAAAAATAAAATATCATAAGAAATGTTGAACAGATAAAAAAAATCGAGTAACTAACAAATAGGATTCATCACGTGAAATTCAAAGTGTAGTGGGTGGATGGACCTGGGTTAGTCTGGGTTTGGGCCAGCTGAATTGTATAGTCCAAAAACAATAATATATCAGGATAGTTGCTATATACACTAGCTCTCTTTGCTTGCACACTCCCCTTTTTCATTTGTTTTTCAAAAATGTCCTTTTTTGAAAAAATACAAACATACTTGTATCATTTTCTCTTAGAGTTTGTTTGGATACAAGATTAGAAATGTTTTTGAGAGCTTCTCTATTGAAAAAAGCTCTATATTTTTACTAGAAAAACTCTCAAAAACACTTGTAACTTGTATCCAAACAAACCCTTAGCCGGTTATTTTTGGCCGCACAGTATAGCACCTCCGAGATCAAGCTAAGCTTACAGCATTTCCTTTCTGTCCCCGGCAGTCTGTCGCTCGTCACTGAACCACGCAATGGACTGAATGGAGTTCAAAGGCAGTGTGCATATCATAGCGCACAGCAGCGCTGCTAGAAGAATTAACATGGTGTCAAAGTTGGCGTTGCTCATGAGGGTATCGCCCATGTTGTTGTTGTACGAGGTTAAACGGTGTTGCATGTTTGGTTGAGAATTGAACCAAAATGTTTTTACTAAATAAGTTATAGACCAATAAGTTTTTACGCTATAGAATTCCCTCATTCTCTTAATAAATATCTCGTTGCCTTGGAATATCTGAAACTAGTTGGAAGCAAAAAAAGAATATCCTGAAACTAGTAAAGAACTTACTAGACATACCATAACATTGTCGTTGCAGGGAAGATACATAGGAAACTAGTGATCAAATCTAAATTGGTTTTTGTTTCGTTGGGGCTAGAATATTTTAACATAAGCGACAAGGACAGAACACAAGCCCAACTCGTAGGCAGCCTTCACAATTGGTTATTATTTGGCATTGATTCTTGGAAACTTGGAAAATCTAAAAAAATAGATTATGATAGTAAAGAAACAACATAATACAGTAGTTAGGACAGGGAACAATAGCATAATTGGAGAATCATTAGCTTTTTCCAGAACTGTTAACAAGGGAGTGTATTTTATTTAAGAGAACATTTTTTGAAAATAAATTAAAAAGGTGAGTGTCTAAGCATAGAAAGGAAGTGGAGATAGCAACTTTCTAGATCAGTGATTAATTGGATTTTTTTTTACCCATAAACAAATGGAAGACCCCCCTCAAGACCACTAAAACCCGCAAGAAAACACGGTAGAGATTACATTAGCCAAAATGGCATGAGCAAGAAAAGAAGGAACAACATCAAAAATGTGAAACCTATCCTCAAAAGAATGGACATAACTAGCTAAAACATCAACCTCCCTTAAAGTGTGAGACCAAGAAAAACTACCTCCAACAGAGAGGAACCATAGAATGTGGTGAACTAGACAAGAGCAAGATGATTTTTTTTTTTTTTTAATTGGATTAGTATATGCAGAAGCTAGATGATTTTTTTTTACCAAAAGCTAGCTGATTATTGCTTTAGCAATATATATCAATAATTTCTTCAAGCAATAATTGGGTACAGTGTCATAATCATACTATTGATAGTTTTCTTAAGAGCATGTTTGAATTCAAGCTATAGAGTTAATTTTTAGAGTTTTCTAAGTAAAAAATAAAAAATCTTTTTTTTTTCATTCAGTATAAAAAACAGCAAGAACAAAGAACAAAAGAACCAAATAACTATTATCTAATAAAAGAGCACTAATCTGAGGATGACATGATTTCCACTGAATCAACTGTTGATCCGTAGACCGTAGATGAATCTGGTTTTACTAACCAGTCCACGTACTGGTTCGCTTATCTGAAAACATGAGAAAAGGAAAGAAAGCTCTCAAAATCTCAGTAAAAAAAATCCCTAAAAACTCTTTTAGCATTATATTTAAATAAGTTATTGGTTACATTCGATTGTGTATCATTGATTTATTAATTTTGCACGTCATTTTGTTATTCCTGGTGAACATTTTCTTTTTATTCATGATTCACAATTGCGTATGTCATTACCGTCGATAAAGTTTTAATCTTCATTATTCACTTCCCTTGTATTTCTATTTTCTAGTCATAAAAAATATCATTTCTCTCGTCTCTATAAATAAAAGAAACTTTTATTAAATGAATTTCTCATTTAAGATAAGTAAGAGTATATTTAAATTTGAATTATTAAAAATTCAAGACCACGATATAGTTTTAACTAAATTAAAGGTAGATAATGATATATTCTTATGACTTATAACCCTTTTTCGGAGTCTTTAATACGAACACAATGAAACTAGCGTCAATGCATTTTCTGTTTTGAGGTCCAATTATCCATATATATATATATATATATATATATATATATATATATATATATATAATGTAGTGATGATGTCCTTCAAAATATTACTACTTGACAATTCCAGCCATGGCCTATATATTAGTATCATTTTTCTAACGTGCAAACCAAGCCCATTATCATCATATTAGAAACATTCAAATCCTTAACCCTTTTATTCAACTCAAGTCAATTTCACTCATGAATGAATTGCCACGTGATTAATCATCTTATGCTTCAGTTCACCTTGCTTAGTCAAATAATAAAGTCAAACGATCTACTTTAAGAATATTCAGAATGAATGAAATGCTAAGTTATGTCACTCCTTCAAGTACAAACAATGCTGTCAGGGTTCCCAAAACAACTTGCATATTCCGTAGTGCTCAGGTAAATTCACTGATTGGTTGATTTTTGTATGTGGGTAGAACATGAAACCCCCCGGTTCCCGTTGCAAATACACGTGTTAAACCATATATCTACTAGCATGTCTGGTTCAAGGAACAACATAAAAGAAAAGAAAAGAAAAAAGTAGAGAGTGAAATAATTATTTAGATTGTTTAATTGAAGTGGATGAGGGATTTTTGCTTCAATAAGTTTTATGGCATATTAAATAGAAATTTTGTACCAAATTGTTGTTTTTTATAATTAACTAATATTTTATCTATATTCTATCTATCTATATATATATTATTCTAAAAATTGTCTAGCCACCGATCAAACTTACACATATTTCTTTTTTGTGTAATGTATATGACCGTTAATTGATCTAGTAGTTATTTATAAAACTCTCCAACTACTAAACAATAATTCACTTGTCACAAAATTGCACTCTCACCTTTAATTATTACTTTTTGTTTATTGAAAAACAGGCTATGCTCTACTTTCCCTTTTTTTTTTTTTTTATCTTTTTCAATTTCTCTTTCTATGCGTTGTCCACAAATTTCCTTCCTAGTTATTATAAAATTTTTGTGTGACTTTTGATTAATTTTGTTATTTGTTTTGTTTAGGTATATTAAATTTTAATTTTTATGTTTTTAAAATATATTTTTATTTATTTTTTAATTTTTAGTTTGAAACATTAATCTTATGTTAACATTTAAATTTTAAAATAATTAATTTATTATATTGACCACCAAAAGTCACTATAATATTAAAATTAATTATCTTATTATAGATATAATTATTTAAACATTGTAACGGTTTTTAATTATCTTATTATAGATATAATTATTTAATCACTGTAACGGTTTTTAACTCTCAATTTTTTAAAATATTATTTATCCTTAAGATTCAATCTTCATTCCCCGCCAAAATCAACAGAAGAGGTTCATAAATAGCCAAGAATGGATGGATACAAATAAAAGCAGGGGAGGACGTAGGTTGTTAGGGTTTGGTTTGGTTGATTTCATTGTTTTGCATCCATCGTTAAGCTTGTGGCCATCCGATTCAGCTACTGCTACAGCCTACCACCTACATGTGCGAATTCTTGTTTTTCTTTTTCTTCCATATCTTTCTTTCTTTCTTTCTTTCAATCCCTCAACCTCTTAATCTTAGGGTTTTTGTTTTCAGCATAGATGTTTGTTTCTTCTGCGTGTTGTTATCGATTATTATTATTGAAAAAGAAAAAAAAAATTGTTGTTGGATTACTACGGGTCTTGTGACTGACTAGTTTTGGTATGGTTTGCTTGATTGAAGATCAAGGAAGGAAGGAAGCAAGATGTTGGGTGTTATAAGGCACAAGGTACTGTCTGTGTCTGTGTCTGAAGTCTGAAGACTGAATTCTTATTCCAATTGCATTTCATATGATTTATTTAATTTGCAGAGTATTCGCCCCACCGTCTCCGCAATCAGACACTTCTCTTCTGCAGCTAAAGAGGTATGTATTATTGTTCTCATCTCTTATCTCTTAATCTCTTACTAGTTACTATCAAATATCAAACTTGCCGCTGTTGTTCCCATGCAGATTACTGTGAGGAATGCTCTCAACTCCGCCCTCGATGAGGAAATGTCAGCTGATCCTAAAGTCTTCTTAATGGGTGAAGAGGTTGGGGAATATCAGGGTGCATACAAGGTTGGTTGGTTTGTTTAGTTGTCTGGCCAACCTCTCCTTTTAAGAACTTTATTTACTTAACTTTCTTCCTTCTTTCATTTTAGATATCCAAGGGGCTGCTCGACAAGTATGGCCCCGAGAGGGTTCTCGATACTCCAATCACTGAGGTCATTTTTCTTACTTCATACTTTATTTGCAATCTCCTTCCATCCCTTCTTTTCTCTCTTTGCATCTCTTCACTGGATTTATTAATGGTGATGGCTTTGGGATGCATTCTTGTGTTGTTCTTCATGCTTCGCAGCTGCTTCAAACTTTTCATAATGGATTGCTTATTCATCAAAATTTACTTTTTTCAGCTTCTCACTTTAAAATTGATAGGAAAATAAGAACAGGATTTATTTATAGTTGATTGCAGCTGTTGGATTGACATAATTTTTTTGTGAAATATAATACAGGCCGGGTTTGCTGGGATTGGAGTTGGCGCTGCTTACTATGGTCTAAGGCCTGTTGTGGAGTTTATGACTTTTAACTTCTCCATGCAGGTTGGAGTTTATCTTGATTGCATCCTTTCTTTCTTAAATTGAGTGAGTTAAATCATATATTTTTTACAGCAGCGCCACTTAATTTATGTATATGTACAATGTTATGTAAAGCTTGCTGCCTATGAAGATATTAGATGACATTGTATGAGTTTTGCCTTCTGGATGATAAAAATACCAGGGTTATGAGGTTTTCAACAAATGATGATTCATTCCACATGGAAAAATATTGACTTCCATGTGAGGCTGTGTTGATAATCACAGTTATCAATCAAGGATATAGATGTGCGTGGCCAACCCCAAAATGCTTTAGCGCAATAGCAACTATTCTGAAGATTATGTATGCAAGATAAATGAGATAATTAATTTACAGTTGATACATAAAAATTACTCGCTGAAAAACATTTCGTCATCAATTATCAAAAGTCATAGTGATATAGTCTAGACATACAATCATCACAAATTACAAATATTAGTCATAATTAACAAGTTAATAACAACAAAGGATGATAAGGATATAAAAAGTACATTGCCAAACCTTAATAAGTTTGAGCCTCTAAGGTGTTGGAGGGATAATGCCATGTGGACTATAATGAGCAAGCTACACCATGCAAAAGTAGAAAACAACTAAGCAAAACAGAGGGGATCTCCAAGGGCCCACTGAGGTGCAGGACAGGAGTTGCTATGTAGAACACCAGTGGGTTGCTGGAAAACAACAGCAAACAATGGAAAATATTGAACCTCAAACTAGAGAGTGGAGGGGGACGTGATGGAAAACAATGCATGGCAGTAAATGGCATGCTGCTGGGTGCTTTGACTAGAAAAAAAATGATGTAGCTCAAGCTAGAGGGGGAGGCATGGTGGATATGACAATATAAATAGTCGGGCACGTGACAAAATCCCCAATAGTGGTCAGGATTTCACACGTTTAGGGCTTGTGATGTCTGCTCTATCAAAATCCAAAGTGATGCTCTGTGCAATGTGGGGACAACAAACAAAATGCTGTGAATTTGTGTGATTGACTACCCTGTTATTAAAGATATAAAACTATGGATTTGTGGTTGGGATTCAGTTTATTGTTAACAGAGACAACCATTCTTGGCTTAAAATAAGCAATATCGTGGTGTTTAACTAAAAGTTTGAACATCACATTGATGCCATACAAATCAATCTAGTTTGTTAGACACCACCAGGCAGGCCTTTTGCTGGAATTTTGTTACCTGTCAACTCTTATTGCTTCTATGTTCAAGTATTATTCTTAGGCATGAATTATGTTGGAAGATGAAATCTCTTTTCACTGCATGAAGTAAGCCTTTATGTTTACAATCTTAATATTGAGCTTTGGTAGCTTGAATGTTGAAATACTAATAAACTGTGAAGAGTATTGTGTCAACATGTGTAATGGTGGTTTTGGGCTTCATTTGTTTGATATACAGCTGCATCATCTTGACTTATTAGCTAGCAGATTAATTATTCAGTTTTAACCTTTGTTACAGGCAATAGATCATATTATTAACTCTGCCGCAAAATCAAACTACATGTCTGCTGGGCAAATATCTGTACCTATTGTCTTTAGAGGACCCAATGGTGCTGCTGCTGGGGTTGGTGCTCAGCATTCTCAAGTACGGTTCTCCTAGCTGCTTTCTTTTAAACAAACTTTTTTTAATTATTTGAGAACTGATAAATAATTCAGCTTTCGTCTTTGTATGCCCAACAACTTTGCCTTTATGCAGTGTTATGCATCTTGGTATGGTTCATGCCCTGGGTTGAAAGTCTTGTCACCATATTCATCTGAAGATGCTCGTGGTTTGCTTAAAGCTGCTATAAGGGATCCTGATCCTGTTGTTTTCCTTGAAAATGAATTGTTGTAAGTTTTGCTGCGTAATTCTCCCGCCCCAAAAAAGACACTTGTGCCGCTTGATTTGTACATGAAAATGAGTAGTCATAGATTTTGACATCAGTTCTTGTTTCAAAATATATTTAATTTGATGAATTATGTCCTCTAGATACGGTGAGTCATTCCCTGTTTCGGCTGAAGTTCTTGATTCCAGTTTTTGCCTTCCAATAGGAAAAGCAAAGGTAGTTAATTATCTGTAGTATATTAAATATCCCTTACTTATGATTTTTGGAGTCATATTTACTACAAAATAATACATTCTTACTGACTTCTTGTTTGCTTCATGCATTTTACCACTCAACAGATTGAGAGGGAAGGAAAAGATGTGACTATTACAGCCTATTCAAAAATGGTTGGCTATGCTCTCAAGGTTTGTTTACTGTGAGATCCTTTTGTACTATAAATATGTAATATGTATTATGTGTTGTTCACTTGTCTTGTTTGTTCAATTTGCTGCGAAGTATGTGAAAGATACAGTTTTGTCTTGCATTTAATTTTAAATGTTAGATATCAAGATAAGACAAAAATCGATTATAACTTTTTTCTGGATGGGTTGGTGTGTTATGTGGTGTTTTATAATTTTTTTATAAAAAATATTTGAAATCTCTGACCCCTTTCTGTACTACCAAAGTGGAGAACATTCTTAAATATCTCTTCTCTTGGTGTTTAGGCTGCTGAGACACTGGCAAAGGAAGGAATCAGCGCTGAGGTAAAACTTTAGTTTATAATGAACTTCCTCCCTTTTTTGCAAAAACTTCATTTGGGTTATCATGATGGTGAGTGATGTTCTTATCTGCATAGGTCATTAATTTGCGTTCAATCCGGCCGCTTGATCGATCGACAATCAATGCTTCTGTCAGGAAAACCAACAGGCTGGTGACAGTTGAAGAAGGGTTTCCTCAGCATGGTGTTGGCGCTGAAATCTGGTTTATCTCTTTACATTGATTTCTTTTTCTATGAACGTATCTTACTGGTTAACTCATGACAATCATATGAGTGTGTGCTTCTGTTGCACAGCACATCTGTCATTGAAGAGAGTTTTGGCTATCTTGATGCACCGGTTGAGAGAATTGCTGGGGCTGATGTTCCCATGCCTTATGCAGCAAATCTGGAAAGAATGGCTGTCCCACAGGTAATGGTTCTTAAATACTAATTGTTTTCTGTGACTTTGTCAGCATGATATGGAAGATTTGTTTTCATTATTTTGATCCAGAAATATATTTCTATTTCGAATTGGTGAAATGCCCTGACATGATGGTTTTGTAAGAGATGAGTTTGGTATCCTGATAAATAACTAGATGCTAATTTGTTCAAGGTTTTGGTACATGTCTATCATTCATTTAAATCTGATTGCTTCCTGGTATATGTGGATGTACAGGTTGAAGATATTGTTCGTGCTGCAAAGAGAGCATGCTACAGATCTGTGCCTTTGGCTGCATCTGCTTGAATGTTCTGGAAATTTTTCATGTCCTGGTTAGTTCGTTGCAGAAACAAAATTTTCCCTATTTTCCGCCATAAAACAGCAGGAAGAAATTGCAACCAAAGAATGCTGGTTTTAACTCATTTATTATGTTAGGCTTTGGTTTAAAAGATTCTGTTGTTTACATAATACTGTCCTAATTTTCAGGACTCACAGATGCTATACATTTTTTCCTCTTCTCAGCATATATAGGAGGCAGCCGGAAGTTTTCTGCGTTTTTGGTTTCTGCTTGGCAATCACTAAAACTCAACTTTTTGAATACATTATTTCCAGCGGCCCACTTTACTGCAAGATCTGATTTGCTGTTATAGCTCATATTCGTTTACTGTTTTAGTTACATTGGCAAACATGAGATATTTGATTTGATGTGAGGTCCGTATTCTTGAAGTTGTGGGCACTTGGTTTTGTGTTAATAATGTGTTGTGTCCTCGACTCCCTGTGGATGGTACTGCTTGTGAACTTCCAAACTTCTATACTAGTCGTTGTTTCAGTCCCCTTGTAATTAATTATGTTTGCCGCTGTTAATGTCAATTGGATCGCAGAAAATTAGAATGGAACCTTACATTTTTGCCTTTTACACTCAACAGATTTAGGTTTTCAATCCATTGCCAAAGTTTGAGTCTAGTTTGGATCCTTGTTAGACGTTTTTTTCACAGTGAATCGTGTGTTCACAATTCACTTGGGAGAGTGCTTTTGAAACACTAGTTGTTATAGTCTTATAGACAACTTCATTTAATAATGTGTCAGGTGTATTATCAGAGGAAGATAATTTAGCTAAATTTAAATCAAAAACCTATTTTGATACTCCGAAACAAAATATACACCACTTACATTAGCATATTCCAATTTGTTCTCAGTAGTATATTTGAGTGATAGGGTTATTTTTGGCGGCACATTAGAGCACCTCCGAGATCAAGCTAAGCTTACAGCGTTTCATTTCCGTCCCCTGCTGTCACTCTGTTGTCTTGTCGCCGAACCACACAATGGACTGAATGGAGTTCAAAGCCAGTGTTCATATCATAGCGCACAGTATCGCCCATGTTGTTGTACGAGGGTAAACGGTGTTGCATGTTTGATTGAGAATTGAACCAAAAAGTTTTTACTAAATAAGTTATAGACCAATAAGTTTTTACGCTATAGAATTCCCTCATTCTCTTAATAAATATCTCGTTGCCTTGGAATATCTGAAACTAGTTGCAAGCAAAAAAAGAATATCCTGAAAAAGTAAAGAACTTACTAGACATGCCATAACATTCTCGTTGCAGGGAAGATACATAGGAAACTAGTGATCAAATCCAGATTGGTTTTTGTTTCGTTGTGGCAAGAATATTTTAACATAAGCGACGAGGACAGAACACAAGCCAAACTCGTAGGCAGCCTTCACAATTGGTTATTATTTGGCATTGGTTCTAGGAAACTTGGCAAATCTACAAAAATAGATTATGATAGTGAAGAAACAACATAATACAGTAGTTAGGACAGGGAACAAGAGCATAATTGGAGAATCATTAGCTTTTTCCAGAACTGTTAGCAAGGGAGTGTATTTTATTGAAAGAGAACATTTTTCGAAAATAAATTAAAAAGGGGAGTGGCTAGGCAAGGAAAAGGGAGTGGAAATAGCAACTTCCTAGATCAGTGATTAATTGGATTTTTTTTACTCATAAACAAAAGGATCTGTTTTTGGTGAAAATAAGGGTAAGACACCCCTCAAGACCACTAAAACCCGCAAGAAAACACGGTAGAAATTACATTAGCCAAAATGGCCTGAGCAAGAAAAGAAGGAACAACATCAAAAATATGAAATCTATCCTCAAGAGAATGGACATAACTAGCTAAAGCATCAGCCTTCCTTAAAGTGTGAGACCAAGAAAAGCTACCTCCAACTGAGAGGAATCATAGAATGTTGTGAAATAGACAAAAGAAAGATGATTGTTTTATTTTTAATTGGATTAGTATATGCAAATGCTAGATGGTTTTTTCTTCTTACCAAAAGCTAGCTGATTGTTGCTTTAGCAATAGTTATCAATAATTTCTTCAAGCAATAATTTGGTAGTGTCATAATCATACTATTAATAGTTCTCTTAAGAGCATGTTTGGATTCAAGCTATAAGAGTTTTTAGAGCTTTCTAAGTAAAAAAAAAAAAAAATTTTTTTCTTTTTCATTCAGTATAAAATCAGCAAGAACAAAGAACAAAAGAACAAAAGAACAAAATAACTACTATCTAACAAAAGACACTCCCCTGGTGTTAGCTAACTAATCTGAGGATTATATGATTTCCACTGAATCAACTATTGATACGTAGACCGTAGATGAATCTGATTTTGCTAACCGATCCATGCACTGGTTCGCTTCTCTGAAAACATGAGAAAAAAGGAAAGAAAGCTCTCAAAGTTTCAGTAAAAAACAAAAAAAAACCTCCTAAAAACTCTTCTAGCATTATATTTAAATAAGTTATTAGTTACATTCTGTTGTGTATCATCGATTTATTAATTTTGCATGCAATTTTGTTATTCCTGGTGAACATTTTTTTTATTCATGATTCACAATTGCGTATGTAATTGCCGTTGATAAAGTTTTAACCTTCATTATTCACATCCTTTGTATTTCTATTTTCTAGTCATAGAAAAGTCATTTCTCTCATCTCTATAAATAAAAGAGACTTTTATTAAATGAATTTCTCGTTTAAAATAAATAAGAGTATATTTAAAGTTGAATTATTAAAAATTCAAGGCTACGATATAGTTTTAATTAAATTAATGGTAGATAATGATATATTCTTATGCTTATAACCCTTTTTCAAAGTCTTTAATACGAACACAATGAAACTAGCTTCAGTGCATTTTCTGTTTTGAGGTCCAATTATCCATTATATATAACATGGTGATGCTGTCCTTCAAAATATTACTACTTGACAATTCCAGTCATGACCTGTATATTAGTATCATTTTTCTAACGTGGTCATCACGTACAAACCAAGCCCGTTATCATCACATTAGAAACATTCAAATCCTTAATCCTTTTATTCAACTCAAGTCAATTTCACTCATGAATGAATTGTCATGTGATTAATCATCCTATGCTTCAGTTCAGTTCACCTTGCTTAGTCAAATAGTAAAGTCAAACGATCTAATTTAAGAATCTTCAGAATGAATGAAATGCTAAGTTATGTCACTCCTTCAAGTACAAAACAATCAATACTGTCAGTGTCAAGTGTCAGGGTTCCCAAATCAACTTGCATATTCCGTAGTACTCAGGTAAATTCACTGATTGGTTGATTTTTGTATGTGGGTAGAACATGAAACCCTGAGGTTCCCATTGCAAATACACTTGTTAAACCATGTATTTACTAGCATGTCTGGTTCAAGGAACAAAATGAAAGAAAAGAAAGAAAGAAAAAAGTAGAGTGAAACAATTATTTAGATTGTTTAATTGAACTGGACGAGGGATTTTTGCTTCAATAAGTTTTATGGCATATGAAACAGAAATTTTGTACCAAATCGTAGTTTTTTTATAATTAACTAATGTCTTATCTATATTCTATCTATCTATATATTATTCTAAAAACTGTTCAGCCGCCGATCAAACTTACACGTGTTTCTTTTTTGTGTAATGTATATGACCGTTAATTGATCTAGTAGTTATTTATAAATCTGCCCAACTACTAAACAATAATTCACCTGTCACAAAATTACACTCTCACCTTTAATTATTACTTTTTGTTTATTTGACAAAGGGCTATGCTCTACCTTGCCTTTTTATCTTTTCAATTTCTCTTCCTATGTGTTGTACACAGATTTCCTTCCTAGTTGTTATAAAAGTTTAGTGTGAGTTTTGATTCATTTTGTTATTTGTTTTGTTTAGGTATATTTTTTTTAACTTTTATGTTTTTAAAATATATTTATAATTACTTTTTTTAATTTTTCTTTTGAAACATTAATATGAAGTTAACATTTAAATTTTAAATAATTAATTCATTATATTGACCACTAAAAGTCACTATAACATTAAAATTAATTATCTTATTATAGATATAATTATTTAAATATCGTGATGATTTTTAACTCTCACAAAATTTTTTAATTTATTGTTTATCCTTAAGATTCAATCTTCATTCCACAAATCAATGGAAACAGTTTATAAATAGTCAAGTATGGACGGATACAAATAATTATAAAATGTTTTTTAACCATTACTATATTAAGTTAATTATTTTCAAATTTAACATAATATAAATGTTTATGAAGAAAATAGAAAAAAGACCAAAATAATACATTTCAAAAACATAAAGGATCAAGATGAAACTTTTAAAATTTAATGTACCAAAATGAAATAATTACAAAACATAATAGACCAAAAGTGACATTAAGCCTATTGTAAAAATGGAAAAAAAATGTATGGTTCCGTGAATATGTGATAATAAATAAAAATGAAATGTTTTAGGCTTAATATTTTTGTTTAGTTTTGAATATCTGATATATTAAAAAAATTGAATTCATGTTATTAGTTAAGTGATAATGTATTATCTTATAAATTGATTTTTTTCAACATTATCAATAATTTTAATAGTGTCGTGTTATTACTTAATTGACAACAAAGATGCAAAACAGAAATTTTAGTATATCAGAAACTCAAAATAAATAAAAAATTATTAGGGACCCAGAACATAATTTCAGTCATTTATCAGGACTTTAAACATATTTAAACCAATGTTTTATTATAAAAACTCAATTATTATATTAACAATATAAAAATGTTTAGTAATTATATTTTAAATAGTTTAAAATATTTAATAGAGTGTATGTAATATTTTTTTACTATATGTGTTCTTAAAAAAGTAATAAATAATTAAAATATAATAAGTAATTTTTTTAAATTATTTCATAAAAATATGTTAATTTGAAGCCTCTATAGGCTTCTACAAATCAATCAGATTTGTTCATAATAAGGGGTACACTAACTTTTACTATCATCTTATATAATGTTAAGGAGAGAACAACTACTTTCAAGATATACAAAGTGTTTTAAGGTTAAATAATAAACTAATAATGAATTGCAAAGAATTGTAAATCTTGATTGAATGATTCTGCGTAAGTTCTTTTAACTTTAACATCTTAATTTTCAACTATTTATAGCCTTCAATAGGAAGTAACCGTTGTGACTAAGGCTGTGTATGATTCAACAAAAAAACAAAATAAAAGAAAACATAAGAAATAAAAGATTTAAATTTTTTTCTTTTTCCTCATTTGTTTAGGGAGAAAGCAGAAGAAAACAATCAGCGAAAATCAAAAAAATTTTCCGCCCAAATTGGAGAGAAAAGGCAGGGAAATTTTCAAATTAGGTAGGAAATGACTTAAATATCCTTATATTATTTTATTAGATATTTATTTTTTCCACTAACACGGATTTTATCTTTCCAGATCCTTTTCTCTTCCTTGTTTCTTCTGGGTTTCTTTTTCTGCGAGAGGTAATTTTTTTTCTCCCTTTCTTCCTTTCCTTATTATTAGATATTTATGTTTTCCACTAACAGGGCTTTTATCTTTCCAGATCCTTTTCTCTTCCCTGTTTCTTCTGTGTTTCTTTCTCTGCGAGAGGTAATTTTTTTTCTCCCTTTCTTCCTTTCTCATACCTTTGTTATTGTAACTTTTTGTGGTCTTTCTTTGTTCTTGTTTGTGTTCTTATTTTTGCTATCTTCTATGTCCAGGAGGACAGCATTCTGTATGGTTAATTTAAAAAAAAAGTTTTTGTTTTTGCTCTATTTTGTGAGCTCTGTTTTGTGAGTTTAGGGGTCTAGAAAATTAGAAAGAGTAATTTTTGGTTTAATCAAGGCTCTTTTCTGGGAAGCTGATATCATTCTTGTAAATTTTTTTTCACTATTGTGCTTGTGGCCAATGTTTATAAAACAACATGTCTAGGAGGAGAAGTCATAAGCAAAATGGACCTCTTGAACCGGTTTTATCTCCTTTTGTTTTTGTTTTTCAATTGCAAATAGTATCAACTTTTCGCCGAATATGTGCAGCAATGCCTCACAATTTATTTGGAAACCGCCTGCCCTCCTCTAATAATTTTGTTTAAGGTTATTAATGTCATTTTATAAATTTATATTTTTCTTTCTTCTCATTTTTTATACAATCAAACAAAGGAAAAGAAAACTCATTTTTCCTTTCTTTTCATTTTTTCTTATAACAAACAATTAAACAATCATCTCATTTTCTTTTCTATCTTTTTCTTTTCTTTCACTTTTCTTTCTTCTTGTTTTCTTTTATAAACCAAACATAGCGTAAATGACCTTTTTCGTCTTTTTCGTCTTTTTCATTGACTGATGATGAATGTATATGTTGAAACATTTAATGCATGTCACTAGCTTCTTAAACTGAAATGATGAAACAACTTGCTTATATTTTTTTATTTGCACTCCAAATTTTCCATCAAAGGTCAAGTCACCTTTAATCATTTAAGTATACTACAACTTGCTTTTGTCACACCTTTTGATGGAAAATGTAGCTTATTGACTTGACTTCTTTTTCTTTCTTTGGTCTTTGACAAATTCTATGAAGAGTAAGAACATTCTATGCATAGAGGACCAAAGCATCAAAACACTAGACATGATCATTAATGCACATACTCAACATCCAACCATCCATTGAGCTATCATGCATCTATTATACAGATGCAAACACGACAAAGCTTCCATCTAATTTACAAAAAGATGCAAACTTTAAAACTTAATATTTGCTTGTATTAATCAAAATATTTGAAGGACCTGATTTGTCTTATAACTTGACATGATTCATTCCTACCAATTTCACCTTTAAAGGAATCACAAGTGAAATTAATGTGTAAGAGTAATTAATTCTTGTACAAGCATCCGATTTTTACGATAAAAAATATTTTTAATATTCTCACCAATGTTGTGAAAATTGACTCGATCACTTATCCGATTAAAGCACTGGGTCAATGGTATGAAAGCCAGTTTTAATAACATGGTTCTCATTTCTCTCATATTTCAAGAGACAAAATAACAAATTCATACTAGAAATCAAACAATGAAATTAAAAAAAATATTGTGAAATTATATTTTCATCATTAATATTGGGACCACAAAAATTTTAGTAACAATTTATAAAAAAAATTATGTACAAATTATTTTGTTACTAATTTTAAATTTTTATTGAAGTAATCAAGACAATGATACAGTTTGGAGGAGGATGACGGAGAAGCATGATGAAGGAAAGCATGGTGAGGGTGAAGAAGAAGTTGAGAATAACCCATGTCTCATATAGATTAGAGTTATTGTCAATAGAGTATATAAGTGGGGATAGTCTTTACCTAGGTTTTGAAGTTGAGTTAGACTCAAATCCACATTTTAAGATAACATATCACTATGATTAAATTAAAGAAATTTTTATTTCAAGTAAATTAGTTGACTTAGAAATCTAGATCTACAACCTAACCATAGAAGTTTCTAGGTGGATTTATATTTCCATGACGCCTAGGTGACTCTTTTGTAGGCATTAGTGTTTGACTGGACTTCTATGATGGGTGGACCCATCAGACACACTGTTGATTAGGTTTTTGCTAGGTCTCCTCTCTAGCCTATATATACTGGAGTTAAGTCCCAAGAGCCAACAATGCTCCCATCGCTGAAGGCTGTCAATATCTGAATAGGTAATAGAGAGGAAGACTCTAACATCTTGTTCATTCGTCTTCTTCAACTTTTCTTTGATTTAGTAATGACCCAAACTCTAGCATCTTGTTTCCTCATCTTCTCCAACCTTTCTTCAATTCAGTAATGGTTCAACAAGGTACACACAATCATAACTCTGATTACTTTGATTTATTGTTATTTGGTATTCTATAATCATATGCATGATCCGTCATTTTAAGATTCATCATTTGGTATCAGAGCCTTGTGTATATGATTATAGAATCCATGTTGTTGATTGGAATCAAGAAATTTGGATTTTTTTTATTCAATTAAATTGAGAACCTTGGGGCATTTTTTCTACATATTGAGATCTTCTAATTAACATATGATATCTTGGATTATGAAAGTAGAATTTTTATTCCCAAATTTTAGGGTAAAAATAAAAATCCTCAGATTTAATTCACCGATTTCACATTTTTCTGTTTGGATTTCCGTGAAACAGTTGTTACAACAATTTCACATCCCCATATTTTGAGTTTCGTGAAATTGACAAATTGATTTAATTTTAATAATTATGGTTAACAATAAGTGAAAATTTTCTTGATTGGCAAATGCAATAATTTCTAGAAACACATATTGG